>WEIU01021172.1:152287-209290 GCA_013389925.1 Aegithalos caudatus
GGGCTCGGCCCCACGGGATGCGGCGGAGACGGCGCTGCCGGTGCCTCCGTACCTTTTTGGGAGAGGCGGCGGTGCGGCTCTCCCGTTTTCTCGTTCCATGCGTCTGGCCTCTCAGGCCGTTTGTCCCAAAGACGGAACATCCGCAAAATCGCTCTGACCCTTCTCGCCTGGAATGGGGCAGGGAGCGGGCTGCCGCCGCTTGCCTTCCCCGTGGCCGGTGGACCACTCGCTGCAGCCTCCGTTGCCTTCGGTAGTGTGTGTGAAAGCTCTAAATTTGGATACTGGGCGGGCTGAAGACAGCAGTTAAAGGCGAATATAAATGAAAGAATATTGCAATGAATGGACCTTGCGTTTCTTCCTTTAAGAATCTTTTCTGTTACCCCAAGAAAAAAGGCAGGGATACTATATTTTCCCAGGGACTGAGAGGTATTTTCTTCAAATTTAGTCTTCCTTCCAAAATGTATAGTCCTATTTACTATCAGTATATATCTCTAGGTATATATAGGTTTTACATATATTTGTTGCTACCCTTAAGACTTCATTTCTCTTCTGTGACTTTAATACTGGACTTTATATCAGCTAGCCAACAGAAGTACCAAATACACGCTGTATTTTCTATACGATTTGCTGTTCCTCTGCCAGCATTTAAAGCTGTTGTAGGGTCCTTCAACAAGCTCTCCCTTGTGCCTCTTAAACAGCTGCAAGTGCTTCTTTTTAGGGGAAGGGGGGAAAGTGAGGGGCAAAGGGAATCCTTGGCAAATCTATGGGGTTGGTAAATAGATGCAATTCAGGAGGAGGCTTGAGAAGTCAATGCTGATACCCTTCCCATACTCCTGTATCTTTCCCCATTGATGGAAATTATGATACTGTAGGAAGAAGTTAAGCAAATGACAAGGAAGACGGAGCTAGGTTTTTACAGAGCATTGTGCTTGTTTCACAACCCCCAAAACTGTCCCTCAATAAAAAATACAAGCTGCCAATTCCAGATGACCTATCATCTTAAGCAGTTTTCAGCAGGAATAATGAACATGAGTTATTTATACCGTATGCTGAAAATAAAGCCTTTAGAGAGTAGAAATGAGAGAAAATTACTCCAGATTTAGTAAAAGCAGAGAAAGATGCTCTTCACACTGGTTTGTAGATCTCTGGGGCCTTCAGGTCATTTTCAAGGTTTCTGAGTTCAGACAGGCTCTACAGCGATCATGGCTGTGGTATTTCCAGAGGCACCCATTTCTCTACTAGAAAAAGTGTAGGGGCTGTTGCCAACACAGTGTCACTGCTGTAGCTCCAAGGCAAAATTTTAAGGGTGACCTTTCTACGTCTCTGACTGAATCAACTATTCCCCCATTTCATGTGTGTCACATAGGATGTGAACTCTGAGGCAAAGGCGGAGGAGTCGCTTTCTGGAAAAAGCAGCTGTGCACTTTGGGCTATGGAATGCCAGGGAAAGAGAAGAGGAAATATTTGTGGCAGCGCTGAAAGCTATAAATGTCTCATCATGCACACATAATATGTGTTTGAGTCCATTTCAGCCTTTTAGGGGGTGGCAGCTCTCACTGTGGAAGCCCGGTTAATTTGTTAAAGGTTTTCAGTGCCACAGACTAATTGCAACATCTTACTTCAACCTGGAGCCTCCTACAGTTCTGGTCAATTGTCACCGATTCCCTCTGGCCTTTTTGATCTTATCTTGCAGAAGATTTCTTGAACTTAAGGTTGCAGATGCAAATTACCTCATTCATATTGCAGCCTCCTCTTTCAAGGAAATACCCTCTATCCTATGCAAATACATGTGATAGGGATGTACCGAGCTGTTTCTCTTGATTTCTCAATATAGTTTAGCATAGCAAATGCAGAAAGCTACTCTCCTCTTCCCCATCAGCCAAGCCCTACACACACTCTCACTTCTCTGCCTCCAGTGCTCGTTGAAACAGCTGGGAGACTGAGTAGGTTTATGGATGCTCTAGATAAAATCTTTGCCCCACTTAGTCCTTCTGGACGTGTATTCATCCTGACACACATGCTTTTGAAAGGCTCAGGACAGTCGTTCCACGTGTGTCTTGTTTTGCTAATTCAGTGGAAATTGCCAGAGAGCTCTGTCTCCCTCCATCATCAGGCAGGAACTGAAGCTGCCATTGTATTGTGGCTGTGATCATGCTACTATGCCTATAAATTATTCACGGTATTGCAGCGTAGTCTTCTGTTATGTTAAAAATAGGTCATCATGAGTGTCCCCAGTGACATTTCTAAGTGACAACAGCTGATTTTAGCTTTGTCTCTAGAAAACAGTGACCTTTTCAAAGCAGTAATTGACAATTACGGTGTACTTCTATCTCTGTGACAACTCCAGTGCGCCTTCACAAACATTAATTCTTAGCAATGGTAACCCCACATTATGCTTGAGACAACTAAACCAGAGCTACTAAATTACCTGCTGAGCTTTGCCGAAGCACTTTGCTTTCTATTAGCCTTTGCTCCCAGGCCAAAGAGTAAATCAGGATTATCAGAGAAGAGATTATAGTCTGAGAATACCTAAAAGCTCTGCTCCTCCCAGGCACTCAGAAAGCTTCTTGAAAGGGCTGAGCAGGATTTTCTGGCTGATATGCATCAGTCACACATCACTCTGGGGGGGGTGGTATTAAGATGTTCTTCACTTTTCCCATTGCCATACAGACTCCAGCCCACTAAATCCCCCAAATCAAGAGAGCAGGGGGCTTTTAGATCCATTGCAGATGCAGACAAACCTGGAAAGGGGGAGCACAATCCAGTAGTCTGGACAGAGGTCCAGGGGAAACTCTCTTTTCTCCATAAGATACTCTGTGGGAGGGCTCTGTTTTGTCTCCCCACCACCCCCCCCAAAAAAAAAAAAAAAAAAAAAAAAAAAAAAAAAAAAAAAAGTGGAGTATTGTTGGAATTTCCCTGCTTGCTGTGGGGATGTATGTCTATTATGCAGATACAAAGACTTATCTCAGGCCTGGGTGACTTCATTCACCTGAAAGCAAGGATTGGTGGTGTGTGGCAGTGCTCAGCAGACCAAGCAGACAACAATTTGCATGGAGGTCTCTTGTTAGCATGCGTAGAGCAGCAAGAGTCCAAAGGAGGTGGGAGGATGGTTAAGCAGACCACAGCTTTGAGCTTTGGGTGTCTGAGGTAGATCAGGCCTGCCCTAGCCTAAGGAAGACAATTTATACCTGTTTTTTCCTGATGTAACTCGTCTTTGCTGTGTTTCTGTGTAACTCCCATGCTTAGAAGGTATGCACAAGATATCTTCATATTGCTGATGGACATCTCCAGCAGGTATCACATCCAGGGAAGTCTTCTGCAGGAACACTAGGTGCAAACCTGACTGTTCTTACCCAGGGATCTTGGTCCAAAAATAGAGGTGAATGATCATATTTGAGAGTGGGGAACATGGCAGGTGCTGGAACCATCACTTGGGAAAGCTTTTAGGAGAGAGGTAAAAGAGAAGACCCTGACCCTTGCCATGAGCAATCTGGGTGAGACGTGAGCTTTAACATTCTGATGGTAAGCAAGTTTGCCATTACTTTTTCCAACTATACATACTAAGGTGTTGCCACAATTCTCCTACTGCACCCTGCCCATGCTGCTCTTTGGAATGACTCCATTCCTCATACCTTCTCTGTCCACTTTTTTGGACATTCATTGTCATCCTGTAACACTTCTTGCTCTCCTTCTGGAAGAGTTTGATACCCACTTGTTTTTCTCTCTTCTAACCACTGTGTAATCACTTCCCCCCTTTTACTTCCCATCACTGTGTTGCTGCTCCACCCTCAAGTTCCTCATTTCTCATGATGGTGCTTTTGCAAGTCTTTCCACTTGCTGCTCTGGAGCACTTTGTGGGGAAAAGTTACTAGTGCTGATCTTCTGCAGTGATTCGGGAACAAATTCCATTTGGAGCTTTTGGCCAGATGCTCAGCACAGCTGTACCTTTAGGAATGACTGAAGCATAATGGAGTGGTTGTATCCTGTGGCATGGTGGTCAGGACACGCTTGGTGTGCCAAGGAACAGCTATGGATGCAGAGGAAGAGGGCCAGAGACAGAAAGGGGAATCATCTTTAGCTTTTGATGTACCGCAGAGATAACACTTTCCCTAGGTAATTCTTCTTTTATCTGTTCCTTATCCCACCTGGCTGCATTTCTGATGGTCTGAGATAGCTGCCTTCAGATCAAGAACCCTTCCCACAATGGCCTGTGCCTCTGGCAGCATTTGATGTTTGGGAGGTGTATGCACAAGCATACCCCCTACCTATCCTCATGTATATAACTTGGGGGAGCAGGATGAAGGATTCTTTTGGAATTGCATTTTTTTTCCCCAGAACCTGTTTCAAAATCAGCACTGATGCCTCTTCTGGGCAGGTTTTGTGTGGCAATGTTCATGCAGGGTTGGAGGGAGCAGCACATTCCAGTTTCTCAGACTGCTTAGCAACCAGGGCTGGCTGAGCAGCTCTTAAGTGCACACTAAGTGTGTGGATGGTGTGTCTAGTACTGCAGCTCTAGCCTTATTTTTTCCCAGTCTCTTGTTTTTGAAAATCATTCCTTGTTTCCCAGTTAAGGCACCTGAAAAACTGCTTTCCTGGAAGTCAACTACAGTATGAGATGATCAAAGCTGGTATAGGAGGGATTGGGGCCTTGGAGAGACAGGTATGGCACTATCAGCCTCTTTTTGGGAGCATGACTGCAGGATGAACTCATCCATGCTGCTGGTAAAGGGCTGGCTTGAAGTCCTGCTGCTGGACAGCCATGAAACCAACTGGCTCAGAGGAGTGCAGGGAGTGGAACACATTGCTTTCCATGGGTCTGCAGCATATGAAATTCCTGCTCAGGGCTGTCTGTCTCAGTACAACCAACATGCTTAAGATCAAGAAGGCCCTGTTAAGCCATTTCCAGGAATGGATTCAGCTTTGTAGACAGAAAGTCACTATGTTCCTAGCTTCATCATTGAGATCCTCTGGAACCATTAGGTAATCTCTTGCCTCTTACTTGTTTCTTGGCTCTCAAAAGCCCAGACCTGTCTCCTGCCACAACCTTCGCCATCCATCACGACAACAGGCTGAGATTCTGACTCTGTTTGGGGTTCTCTTAGGCACTGTGCCATCTCTTCCCGTTTCATCAAGCAATGATGCCTGCTGCTGAAACTTGCTGATTACATCAGGATTACAATTAAAATGTGGTCCCAGCCTGTGTTTACCTCCATACTCCCCTTGCACCCTTACCTGCATTTGAGAGACAAGTTTTAGGCAATCTCTAAAGCACAGAGGAGGAGAAAACCTTTCTTTATACATGCCCAAGCACACTCTGGTTCTCCTCCACCCCATGATATGAAGCAGACAACTGGCCTGGAAGGACCAAGGATCATGAAAGATTGTATTATATAGGGGAAGACACTATAGGACATGTTAGCAAACATCAAAGGTATCCTAAGTCCATGACTGAAAGGCCCTGCCTTCCTGCTGTTCTGTGAGCCCCACGGGTCCTGGCAAGAAGGGGAGGAGCTGCAGGGGTGATGAGCATGGTCTGGGGAAAATGATGGTCAGGTAGAAGAAGGCTGCAAAGGCTGGTGTGGAAAAAAGGAGCAAATAATGCCAGACAACTGTAAAATTCTAGTTTCATGTATGAATCCTGCAGTGCTGCACACCTATCTTCCTGCATGTCCCTAACAGGGCAGTTTCATAATAGAAACCCAGAAGGAGTCCTCAGTTGCAAAGGCTCCAGAAATTTCCATCCTAAGTTATGTTAGTGTAACACCAGAGTTGCTTTGTAATCATTCCCTGGATGGGTGACACGTCGAGGTCCTTGGTGCAGAGACCATGCTCCTCTTTCCTGCTGATGGGCCAAAATTCTCCACATAGGACTGCAGCTTTGAGAAATGATTTTCATTCACTCCCTGCCTCCAAGATTCCACCACTTCCCTCTTTTCCTCACCAGCGCATATTTCTGTGGCATAAATATAGCAAAGACAAAACAAGTGCAGCACACACAAAATGCCATTCGGGGGAGCGCAGTGAACATGCTGCCTCTGTAATGTAATGAGCCCCAAGTGCATCTGCCAAATATTTGGACTGAGATTCCAAGGGAGAGGGGGTGGTCTGTAGCACAGAGAAGCTCCGTCCAAACTCTCAGACCATTACCCCCAGGCATGTCTTGAGGGGATACAGGTTCCTTGTTGGTCCAGCCTGTCTTCACCTGGAGGTGATTGACCAGTCATAGCAGTTATTTCCTCTAGGAAAGGTGAAGAGCAGCTTTGTGTGAGTAGATTTAAAATTCACAAATAATGCGTAAAGCAAATAAGAAGTGTTTCTTTAGGGGCGTGTTCTGGCTTTGTGGCTGAGGTTAAATGACACCAGTGAAACCATGCCAGTTTTTGAACATCTGACCCTGTGTACTATTTTCAGTGCAGTGATTTTTGAAGTGATTAATGACAACAACTTGGCACTACTCAGAGGCTGGTGTTGCTGATTAAGCTAACTCTTCCTTGGCTCACAACAGGCATCAGGAATAGAGTGGGCAGGAAGCTCCCCAGAGTGACAGAAGAGGCAGAGCACATCAGGACCTCCAGAGCTGCCTGCATTTCAATGGGGAAATTAGAAAAAAAAAAAAAGATACAGGCATCCAACTTCAGAGCTGAGCTCAGCAGTGCTGGAATGCTCTGCTCCTCCTGTGGCTTTCTTTTTCTTTGAGAATATTTTTGTATGGATTCTTTTCAACATTCCCACCCCTCTCAGTAAAAAAAAAAAAAANGAGCCTCCCTTGTGAAGTGTGTGCTGGGATTGGTAGTGTGGCACTCCTTGCATGTGTTTATAGGAGGATCTCAGAGATGCTATCTGGTTGCAAATCTACCTACATCTATAAAGTATCCCTCTTCTCCAAGACCCTTGAGAAAAGGAAATCTGTTATTTCAGTGTGAAGGCAGTGAGCAGGACTCCAAAACTTACAGGAGCTCTCAGTTGGCAATCTGCACTTCTACACAGTCACAACCAAATGCTAAAAAGAGCACAGTGCCTTGTAGACAATATCCACGTTCACAACAAAGCTCTTCCACTGTTCTGAGCTAACATGAAATGAGAAGGATGTGAACAAAGCTCCATTTATGCCATGGAGCCTGAATGCTGGCCAACCTTGTTAGCTACTGGCATCTTAATCACAAATTTGGGAAAGCCGTGGGGCTCATGTGTGAGATTTTATAAGCTCATCTCCCTGAGGTCCTCCTGCAGGCGTCCTTGAAAATTTAATGTCTGTGTTAATGACATATACTGAGTACATTCACAGAGCTTTTAGCCATCCTGCCAAGCCCCCTCAGAGAGGCTGTCCCTCTCTCTTCTTCCCTCCAGGGAACCTCCTGGATACTGCTCAGCTGCTGCCATACCTGAACCATAGGTGCACTCCTCAGGGAGTGAGGAGGGCTGGGAGCTTTTCACTCTGGTGTTACACAGTATGAAGAGAGGATCACTTGCACAAAAGCTCATCATTGCAGGTCACTTCCCCTAGGGCTGGGCACAGGGAGGGCAGGAAGACAGGGCTGGCCTGGGGTGCAGCCTGGTGTGATGAAAGGGGAGCTTTTGCAAGCCCTTGTGTGCACTGCTGTAGGCACCTCAGAGAGCTCTGGCTGAGTTTTTGGGGCAGTTTTGGGGTTTGCTTCCCAGGGTGGTCATTTCACCTGGGATTTTGGGTTTGAGCATTTATTTCACTGGACTGTTTTGAGTGTCTTTTCTTCTCTGTGGAACGGGTTGTGGTTAATTGTAGGCAGGCTCATGCAATGCCACAACATGGGCAGTAAATCCAGGGCAGGGCTCTGGTTAGTGATGCTACAGGAGCAGCCTGGGTGCTGAGCTCCCCCACCACAGTGCAACAGAGCAGCACCAAGTGCAAGCAGTTTTCCCAGTGGACCATAACTAAAAGCATCACTGTGCACTGGGGGAACCTAACCCAGGCCCACGTGGGCATTACCTTAGCGACTGGATCCTGGTTAGAGGTAAAGCTCAAGTAAATATCACTTTAATGGTAAGCAGCTGCTGCAGGGCTTCCTCGATGAACCTGCTATCACAGAGATGAGTGTAACCCAACTCCTGCAGTGGATCTGCCTCCTGTTGCCCTGTGGATGGGAATGCTGGGCTGTGGACTCCAACAGGCACCAACCACACTTGTGCCCACTGCTGTCAGGCTAGCACTAGGGTCAGCAAAAGAGCCCAGATCTTCCAGCAGTGAAGGATCCCTATTTCCATGCCCTGAACTGGCACCTGGAGGAGCTTCTTGTTTCCACCTTTGCCCTCCCTCCTTCTCGCCCACACTCACTATTGACTAAGAAGAATATAAGGTAGTCAGTTCGAGGAGCTAGAACACCAAATCTCAGAGAAGGCTGGGATAGAGGTCATTCAAACTGCCCCAATTTGTGTGCAGCCAGATGTGTTTGTCCACTGCCATCTGTTCAGGAAAGGGTCACAGTGGGCTTTTCCCCAAAATACCAGTTTATTTTCTCACTCTCTGGCTTCCTATCTTTCTACTTCACTTTTTGTCTTCCAACATTTTTATCAACTATTAGAACTCAAAGTATCATTTTCAAGCTCTGCATCTCTGAACTTTCCAACTTCCAGGCTACCTGCAATTAAACCAGAGTAAGTCAATGCCAGCCCCCATAAGTTATGCAGATTGAAGCTTTTTATGCTCAGGATTTCCACAGCAGTTTTGCTTCACCTGTTTCTCATTTGCCAAAGACACAGGAATATCAGTGACTCTTTCACAGCATAGACCCCTGCTTCAAACCATTTCCCTGCTCCTGGACACGAGATCAACAACACACTGCTTAAAATTCTGTGTGGTCTGACAACACCCCTCACCCCCACAAGCAATGCTGAGATACAGAAGAAATCCTACTATTGGGAAATCTTCCCACGATCAACTTTTTAGTGCCTCTGTGACATTGTCAAGTGCTTGACTACTCTCTCCCTCTCTCCCCCCTCCATCCATACACACAGACTGTTTTCACTCCTCGCCTTTTAACTCTGTACTTCCTGACCCGGTTGTTTTGTGCCTGTCACACCCATGGTGCACCAACCACAAGGCTTTGGTTCAGCATCCAGGCAGGCGGAAGCTCATTTCACAGGCGGCTGAGCTGTGCCTCGAATTATTAAAGGGGTGAAGTTGTTTACGCCACCCACTCACGTTTGCCAAGACACATTGATTTTGTGAATTTAATGATGGGACTGAGCGACAAAAAGCTTGTGTTTCTTGGAACTTCGTAAAGATGCTATGTCAAAACAGGAGGGGGAAAATGTGTGAAAAGAAAGGCGATTTTGCTTCAGCCTTTGGTGCGACGCTTGTTTTGCAAGCTTAGAAGGTGCCCCAAGCGCACCTGATCAGTGGTTTCTCTCTGGCTTGTACATACCTTCCTCTTTTTCTCTGAGGGCTGGTTAAATGCCACTTGTTTATTTGACCTGGATTTTCCCCTCACTGTTGTTGTTATTATTAGTGATCTAGAAATACCATCAACAGATATGAACAAAAAAAAAGCTGCCTTACAGAAACGGGGAAGGAAACACCAAAAAGATCAAAAGTCTTTAATTAAAAAATAGGGAGAGAACAAAGCAGAAAGTGTCTCTCATTTCAGTATTTTTTTTTAAATTTGGTCCTCGTGGGCTCAAACTTTTCTGCTTCATATATGGAGTGCAATGCCCAGTTAAAAATAACCCTCCAGCTGCCCATGACAGCTGGAAGTGCCAGAGCACGGCGGGTGGGTCAGTGTGGGGGCGCCTGGGGTGGGGATGGGCGTCTCTGACCACAAAAAGCTCTCTCCCCTGTCTGCATAACTCTGTGTCCACCCATGGACAACAACCAGATGAAGCAGCTGCAAGAAGCAGGTGAGTGGAGCATTTAGTATAAACAGGAATAACAAAAATGCTCCATAAGACAGCACCCTTTTTTCCTTGCCATCCTTGTCCTGCATGTTAAATAGGTCTGATCATGCTCTCCCAGAAAGGTGCTTCAATCTGAGTTTATAGGCCAAATACCTCACTATGATCCATCTATCTGGATGAAGCAGACACTGTTGCCTTGGTGATGGGACTTCTCATCCTCTGAGCTGTGGGAAGTACAGCACACACTTTCTCCAGGAATGTGAGATAAGCCAAAAGGAGAAGTAGGGCTGGTGGGACCTGTAAAAGTTTTCAGGACACTGATCCAAAAGCTCCCATGCTTGATACATTGCGAGGCTGCTCATCCTTACTACAGCCTCCTGAAGTACTGGGAACTGGTATGCTGGATAAAAAGTAGACATGTTAAACTCTTTCGGGTGAAAACATAGGAAAAACAGTATCTCTGTATATCTCTGAGGTAGGCATCTGCTGGAATACCATAATATGAACACGTGAGTATCCTTAGAAGACATAATTCTCTTAAAGTTACACCACTTTGATGTACTCTGTGGGGAGGGGTCATACCTGAGGGGTCTCACCAAAGCAGGGCTAGGTACAGCATGGAAAGAAACCTGGTCTCATGGGTCACAGACAAGCTGTGACATGGATGTCCCTGTGTGATGTTTTGAAGAGCCACTGCAGTTGTATGTCCGAGAAAATCACAGTGTCTAGTATTGCTTTAGGGAAAGAGAAAAGTTGCTTAACCTGAATTGTTGCTGAATAAAGAGTCTCAGCTCTAAGTTAACATCCAAGGCTTTATTCTTAGTTTTCTCTAACATCTGCCTGCCTCATTATGTGCAGGCAGTGCACATAATCATGTACAGCAGCTACCTTTCATTTCAGCTAAGTCTCAAAGCTGGTCCCAAACCCCAGAACTGAAGCTCTTTTCTCTCTCATAAAAGACAGGCAGGCTTTACAATGATGTAAAGCTGTAAAGGCATCTGGTGCATTTTTGAAGCATACCTTAAACATTTGATGCAGTTACTGTTCTCCCAGGAGCCTTGATGGGCAGCAGTACTGGAATGCATCTGTATGCCATAAGCAGCATGTCAGTCCTGGGCAAGGAAAGGGCCCTGGGACTCTGACACTGTGCAGTGCACCATCCAAAATGGAGCCCTGGTCTACTGAACTGGAGCAATGAAAAAGACAGTGCTGGTTTTCCCCCCCATTCTTTGGAAACACTGATGGGATTTTGTGTTGGCTTTGACCTGAGAGGGAGGTTATGGTTACCCCATGTACAACCAGAGGGCATACACAGGAAGTGGGAAGTGGAGCTGTGAGGAGAGGTCAGCTGCATGAAAATATCTGCAATGAATCACAGCTTAATTCTACTTTTCCTGCATTCTCAGTTTGGAGAGGGTAGTCAGTGCTAACAAAATATTTGGACCTAATTCTCAAAGGAATACCAAGCAAGTTTGCCAACAACACTAAACTGGGAGGAGCTGTTGACTCCCTCAAGGGCAGAGGCCCTGCATAGAGACCCCAACAAATCAGAGGACTGGGCAATCACCATCTGTAAGGAGTTCAACAAGGGCAGGTGCTGGATTCTGGGCCTTGGATGGGACAACCCTGGTTGTGTGTATGGACTGGAGAACAATAGGCTGGAGGGAGCACTGTGGAAAGGGACTTGTTGATAGGAAGTTAAATATGAGCAGTTCTCTGGTAGCCAGGAGAGCCAATCCTGTCCTGGGGTGCATCAGGCACAGCGTGGCCAGCTGGGCAAGGGAGGGGATTGTGCTGCTCTGCTCTGAGCCGGGGCAGCCTCACCTCCAGTGCTGGGGGCAGGTTTGGTGCCACACTGTAAGAGGGATATTCAGCCATTAGAGAGTGTCCAGAGGAGGGCAACAAAGATGGTGAAGGGCCTTGAGGGGAAGCCACATGAGGAGGAGCTGAGGTCACTTGGTCTGTCCAGCCTGGAGAGGGGATTGAAGGGAGACCTCATTGCAGTCACATCTTCCTTGTGAGGGCAAGAGGAGGGGCAGGCACTGATCTCTTCTCTGTTACAGGACCAGTGAAAGGACCCGAGGGAATGGCCTGAAGTTGTGTCAAGGGAGATTTAGGCTGGATATCAGGAAAAGGTTTTTCACCCAGAAGGTGGTTGGGCACTGGAACAGCTCCCCAGACCAGTGGTCACAGCACCAACTTGACAGAGTTCAAGAAGCATTTGGACAATGCTCTCGGGCACATGGGGTGACTCTTGGGGGTATCCTGTACAGAGCCAGGAGTTGAATTCCATGATCATGATGGATCACTTCTAACTCAGCATATCCTATGATTCTATGATATGCTGCCCATGTTTGCTGACTGCTTGCAAATTCTGTTCACGGATGTGTCTGCCTGATCTAGGAGCTCCTGCTGTGCTGAATCCCTGGTCCCAGTCAGAGGCTGTGCTGCTGTGCTGGCATCACACCTCCATGTGAGCCCTCAGCTCTCCTCCCAGGAAAACCAGGGTCTGCCAAGAGAGCTGACTTGTGCTCAAATCTCACTCACTCTCTGGGCTTGGCTCCTCATCTTAGAGTCAGGGAAAACCCACACCATCACTGCAGGCTGCAGTGGTGAGGGGAAGCCTAGTGCTAGTGGAAGGGATTTCTTTTTAATGAAATATAACTTCAGAATCTCAGGCACTTAGAGTCACTAAAATTTAAACAACATTTTTCCCAAAGTGGGTGTTTTGACCTAACAAAATTGTAAGAGTAACTGAAGACACTTGTTTTGAGTTAACATAGTCAGTAGGGCTTAAAAGAAATTAAACCTATCACTTCCTGTGCTTTCAAAAGGCTAAAAGAATTTCTTTTTGAAACTTTTGTACACTACAGATGTGCCCTGCTCAACACTGGCCACATTGCAAAGGAGAGAGAGTTGTGCTTCACTGAACCTAAGCACAGGCTCTTGCAAAATCTCTGCAAAACCTCTGAAGGAGGGAGCACCATGTCAAGTGCAAGTCACTGTTACTACAAAACAAGGGAAAGAGCTAACAAAGTTTCTTTGAGGATGAACATTTCAAAGCATTGAATACCTATTGCATTTTTGTGAAGACTGTTCTAGCCCCATTTTGTCACACCCACCTCTGTGACTTGCAATTTAAATGTATAATAAGGAAAACCAATGCCTATTGAAGCAAAAGTATATGAAAATTATGGAATTATGAATTATGCTGAAGAAAGCACAGAAACTTTCAACAAATGTTTTGGTTTGCATGTGGGAAAATATTAGTGCCATCTGACAGTGTATATCAATGGGAAAATATTTCCCCCTTAATCTTTCCTAGAAAAGAATTTAAAACTGTAATTTTGAGAAGTTATCCTAGGAACTCCTTGTTGATATTTCAGAAAACTTGAAACACCAGAGGAATTCCAGAGAGCTGTAAGTTAATGTTGTGTCACTAATGATGGGATATCCTGGCAGTAGTCTTGGCCTCATCAAGGAATAGCTGATGTAAAGTCATATAAGCAAAATTAAAGGAGATTGAGTACTATCAATGGCAATCATTAGGATTTTAGAGAAAATAATTGTATCGATAGTGTACTTGGACTTTAGTAAGAAATAAAACTTGGTACTACATGAGACCTTTACATACTTTCCCAGCAAAGAAATCATGAAGGATGCCATTTTCTGGAGAGGATATACGAAGATTGGTTCTTCCCCATGGGACTGAACTATTTTTTATGTCAGTGATCTGAAAGGGAATTTTAAACAGTGATTGACTGAGTATGCAGGTGGCACAATGTCTGGAGAAGACAGGCTACTCTGAAGTGAGATGATTCATCAGGCTTTAGTATGGGAATAGCTGGGAGCTAGGGAGATAAGCCATCCTATCAGGATAGCATTGACTTTGTCCTGAGAAATTTGACTCTGAAAGACTTGAGGATTAAAGAGAAAAATCTGAGAAGAGCAAACCCTCATGTGATGCTGCAACCCGAAAGGACTTCAGCAGATCCTTGAACTGATCCTGATAAATATATATATACTTTAAAAGTATGAGTAAACATGCCATGTAACTTCTGCATTTGTCCCTGGTCTAACAGTTTTGGAGCACTGGGCTCCATGCTGGTGTTCACATCTCTCCAAGGAATTGGTCTCAAGAACCATGAAAATGCATAACAGATTAAAACTTTATAAGTCAGTCATTGATAATAGTCTGATTGGCAAAGGATAAGAGTGGTTTGAATATTGCCTATAGATAGTTATATGAGATTTTATATGCACAAGCAATAATAGTGAGACCTTAGCTCTCCTGGACAGGAGGGAAATTAACTTCAAAAGAGTAGACAGATCAGTGCTAGAAGAAATAAAATGTAGCTGTCTTTAACTGTGATGGCAGTTAAGCCTTGGGATGAGTTAAAAAGGTGGAGAGAGATTTGCCATCATCACTTTCCAAATCAAGCAGGATGTGGAAAATAAAAAATAGCCCGTGCCCTAAGAGCTGAGGTCTGCAATGAGCTGGGAGTTCAGTGCCTGACAAATGCCTCCATCTGGCCTCAAAATCTGCAGCTAAGCTTTGGCTGTGACTAAATTTTGGCTGGCGCCTAAGCCTGCAGCATGAGCAGGGCGGGGGCTGCCCTGTGACCCACACGGGCCTCGCTCCTCCCTGCCCATCCCACCCAGCCCGAGGGAGTGCACTGCGTTGTCCAGGGTCAGCAGCGCTCCCGAAATAGCAGCCAAAAAGTTAATGTTTCCTTGCTGGCCCGTTCAAGAGAGAGGAGAGGGGGCTGAAGGGGAAGTCTAGCACTGTGCCTGTGTTGTTTGGGCTCTCCAGCTTGCAGGTTTGGGAGCCAACAATCCCTTTGTCTGAGAGAGCAGCTGGGGTACAACTCTTCCTGGTTACATGTAGGTGAGTTGAAGAGGATGTCACCAACTCATAGGATACCTCAGGTGGGGTGGGACCTCAGAAGATCATTTATTCCAACCTCCTGTTCCAAGAAGGGTCATTGAAAGGTTTATAAATGTTCCTGCCTTTGAAAAGCAGTGCCTCCTCTAGCTGTTTCTGGAACAGCCCTGCCAGAAACAACTTAGCTGAGAGGCTGGAACAGATTTTTGAAGTGGTGTATCATTCCCTTCAGATAACACAATATATATGTCGACTAACCTGCCCACATTTCTCTCCTTCCCGTCTACATTTCTGATTAAGAACATGGGCTAAAGGTTTCCGAAACAGCAAAGAAGCTTAAAAACCCACTGGCCCTTCAGAGTACTTACAAGTGTTCATATCAAGCCAGAGCATGTGGATGATTATTCTGGGAAGCAGCATCCACATGTTCTGAATGCAGGATGCAGCAAGTGCAATGGGGTACTTTCAATGCCAGTTGATTTGCCCACTGGCATGAGGTGTTTCCTGGACTATCGGGATTTCTTCCACAATGCAAATCCACCAACATCTTCTTTCTGCAAATTCATTGCCCTTCTGAGCCCAGACTGGGATACAGGGTGAGAAGTGGGGGCATAGAGACGTGAGAAATATATTTGAGTACAGAGAGAACATCATTGAGACTGCTTTCTTTTCTGAGCTGATGCCTTTCACTGGGGCTCAGATAACTTGATTTGGCACTATTCACGGCTAAGTTTTCCATACCAACCACAGCTGAGCTTTGTTTAAATGAGGCTTGCTGAAGCTCTGCTGAAAGTGAGTTTAAAGGTTCACAGTCTTTGGAGTGGATCCAGGCAGCTCTTTGTGCCTTCAACTCCCTTAGAAACTGTGAGGGCTGGGGGCCGGGAGAAGATTTGCATGAGCAAGTTCTCCCCCTGGCTCGAGTGCAAAGGGGAGCAGTGAGCAGCGGCAGAAACTGAACACCACGGCCCAGATTCTTCCTCCTGAAGGCCCTCTTATCTGCGTTTCTGCTATTCTGACTTGATAGCATTCAGTACACATGTAAATTATGGTACAGGATGCAAGCAAGGAGGAATCAAGCACCAGCAGAAGCAATTTTAGGGATAAGAAATTATCGCGCCGGCTTTGTATCCTAGGTTGGGGCAGTTGGAGAGGAGGATGCTAATTCTGCTCAGATAATTTAAGTAGCAAGTCACCTTTAGCCCCTGTAAAGAGCCCCTACTACCCCAACGACAGCTGCACCTGTGGTGTTGAATGCCCAATGTGCTACTTCGCACAGTGCAGCCACTGTAGAAAATACACCCGGTGTCCCCCCAGCTTTCTTATGCAGTAACTTCCTTGAAGCTGCTGAACCAGTCTGAAAGTATTTTTTATTGTATCTGTGGTCCCTTTGTTCTCCATTCTCTAAGGAAAAAAAGAGTCTGGTCACCCTGTGACCTTGAAGCCCACAGACAACTTCAGATTTACACAAGAAATACCACCGGGGCTAGTAACCAGTCTCTAGTCTGAGTAGAAGGATTAGTTTAATAAAAGATGACTTTACCTTCCCCAAAGGAATCATCTTCTTCTCCGGGTGCAGTCAGATCTTCTTGGGAGTGCTGCATGGTGGCAAGAACGCAGCTCAGGGCGCAGCCAGAGCTTCAGAGTGCTTGAACCTGTTCCTACGCTACAGCTCAACTGTTTCCTTTCACCAGTTTCCTAAATATTTTGGTGGTAACAGCTTCCGCATCTGCACTTATGAAAGCAATCTCATTCACAGAAAGGGTGCCTCTTGTTTTTACAGTCAGCCTTTGACATGAGCTTTGAGGTGGAGTGTCCTTACTGCTGAGAGAGAAGTTGATTTGGAGAGCGGAGGAGGTAGGACAGGCTTGAAATGCACCCTGCCCTGTTGCTGAGTGCCATAACTGCGCAGCGTCTGCCCGGAGTGTTAAAAGTTTTGCATATGAATGGGAATGTTTTCTGGTGGCAGAGGTAGAGCTGGGGAACAACTCACCCTGCTCAAACTGCAGAGCAACTCCTCCCTTTCACCCCAGGGACAGTGTGACATGAGGAAACCCCCAGGCCCTCTCACTGTCATGTGTTCATGAAACTAATTTTTCTTTTAGCACGGCAGCAGTGACATCACTTTCTCACCCACGCTGGGATGGCCCATAGCAATGGACATGTGGACAAGCTGGAAAACCATAGGTGATGGCAGTTGTCCCATGGGGCAGATGCCTTGGCAGGGACATGATCTTCACAGTTACACTTATCTGAGTCACAGTCTGTGCATTACCAAATGTAAGGACCTTCCTGACCAGGTGTACAACAGAACAACAACAAAGTAAAACTTGCTGTCTGCCAGCAATAGGCATATTATTGGAGTATCTCTGTCACTGCTAATTCGGCATCACACTGGTCTGTTCTGTCACTGTGTTTCTTGAACTTTATAAAGCAAGTTAACTCCTTTGTGTCAGGTCCCTCAGTTTACGAGAGGACCTTAACTACAAACGAACTTACTCCAAACTTGTACAAAAATATGTTTGGCCTTTAGGTAGTGTCTGAGCCTTGCTTAGCCCTGCTCTCTTGATCGGTCCACTCAGGGATATTTCATATACATGTCTGTCCACTGTGGGGCCTAGCACAGGCAGTGCCCCACGGCTCTGCTATCAGAAGTTAGAATGTAATGACAGTAAACCTGAACTGAGCAGTGATTACTCAGTCTGGTAATTGCATGTGTCACCACACCCTTGGAAGCGAGACTCCCAGCACAGCAGCCGTGTTCACTGCAGCTTCCGGCAGATGAGTCACAGATATAATGAGCTCTTCTCTAGTTATTATGTTGGGATTTTGTAAAGCTCTCCCAGTGGGTGTCTGCAAGGCACTGCACAACTTGAACTAAGGATGATGGGACAAGTCCATTTGGAGCACCTGATCTCACCCCAGTCCAGCCATGTTCATTAGTAAATCCTATGGCAGCACTTTGGTCATCATAGGAAAGTGAAAAGACCCTTCCCAGCCCAGGCACAGCCTTCCTCTGGGTGCAGGGTCCCTGGAAAGTGGTGCTGCATCCCACCTGCTCATACTTCCCCCTCGCCGTCACATTAGGTGTCTTGGTTGCACAACCTGAGTTGCTGCCTTGCCAGGGTTGGGAAGCTGTGTTTTCCTACGTGGATGTGGTTGAAGCCAAGAGCATCCCATGGTTTTAAGAGGGGCATTGTGGTTTGCCCACTGGGTTATTCCTCTGCCACAGCAGCAAGATTCCTTAAGGAACTCAGCTCCCAATATGCCCCCCTCTTACTTGGCTTTGCTTTCAAATTATGTTTGTTCAAATCCCCACAGACATGACAGCTTGGTCCAACAGACAAGAGAAGAGGACTTCTTTCTGGCCCTGCTGGACAGCCTTGGGGAAGTCACTCCTTTTCTAGACATCCTCCCTCACACTTTTTTTTGCTCTGCTTATTTGAAATTATTTTTTCAGGCAAGGGCCATCTGTGATTAGATGCTACTCAAGGAGAGCATCCCTCTGCCTCAGTACAGCCCTCCTGCCATGGTGCTGAGTAGATAGAGAAAGTCATAAAAAGAGAGAAACACCATTATTGGGTGATGAGGAGAAACAGAAGAAGAGGGGATCAGCAAGACAGAGGTATGAAAAGAGGAATAGTAAGAGACATGAAAGCTGCAGAGGTGAACCATCAGTCTGGAGGGAAGGGATGCTGGCACAGGAGGCTGGGACCTCCCCAGCGCTGCCTTCCTGGGCCAGGGCTCCTGAGCTTGCAGAGGCTGGTGGGGCCAGCATGTGAAATGATTTCTGGGGCTGAGGGAAAGGAGAAGTGCTGGAGGAAGGACAGCCACAGGGTGTATCTTGTCTTAAAGCTTCCTGGCAACACCCACTCCCGGCAATGGGCAGCCTCTGCCCATGGTTTCCTTGAAACAGCAGGGAGTGGTTGGCAGAAATCTCGAGTCCTTGTAAAGTCAATGGCTAAACTGTCCCAGGGTGCTGTGGAGCCTGTCAGTCTCTGAGGACAGGGGTGGGCCAGAAGAAGCTTCTGCTCTGTCGAGGAAAGTTTTTGGGCTTGATTAGAATAAGTTTCAAGACAAATGATGCTACAATTGCAGATGTGAATACTCCAACCAGGCAGACAGCCCAGCAGGAAGAATCACAGAGAAAATACAGCAGTGCTAACTTTCCTGCACTGTCCCACAGTTGGAGCTCATTTGTAACCTGGGCATGGGAAGTTTTAGCCATTTACTGCTTCCTTCAGAAACATGAAGGAGCAAGCCACACTGTCCTGGTTATCATGGCAGCTCCCTTTTATGCTGCATTTCCCTGGGACTTAAAGCTATTTCTTTACCCACTGTTTTCAGTCAGCCTCTCCGGATGCTTGTTACCTTGACAGCCCTTTTTTCTTTTATTTTCCGGAATTAAAAGGCATCAAAAGCTGTCCTCTCTCCCGAAAACAACTGTCACCAGAATTAACACACCAGTCGAGCTAGTGATGAATGGTAATGACTCAGCCTCCGTTGCAGATGCACAAAGAGGAGTTGCTTTGATTCGTTCCCGTTTGCCACATTGTCCCTTGGCAGCTGCCTCACCTACATTGCTCGCAGCATGTGCTGTTCCTCCAGAGACCTGTCCCCCAGGGGAGCACAGTGACTGCTCTTTCTTTTGAGACAGGACAAACTAACACAGACAAAAACAATCCACCTCACATGGATGCCCAGGTTATCCTTCTCCCTGCTCCATCTTTGCCTTTGGGGTAGCAGGATTTTGCCCTGGCAGTTTGTCTTTGCTGCTTACTGATCTCAACCATCAGCATAACAAAGCAACCTCCTCCCTACTTTGTTTTGTAGCATATCTGGGGTTTTTCCCTTCTGTACCCACAAGAAGTATTTTTTTTTTCTCATTCTTGTTGAGCTGTTATGAAACACAGTAAGTTCTTTTCACCTGTTGGCTTATAAAGACTCACTCCACACCAAGAAAAAAGCCCCCCATCAATTTTGCATCCACTGCAAAACTCACGTGTGCATTTTTCATGTAACCACATCTGATGCTGCTATCAGAAAAAGCCACCACCCATTTTCTAAGAACCTGTCAACAAAAAGCAGGGGAGCCAGGGGAAATGTCAAAAACAAGGGTGGATCAAGCAAAACAAGACAACTTCTACTGCAGCTTCTTTAAACTACTCCAACCTCACTCTTCTTCCCCTGCAACTTAATTTATTAGAATTTCTGATCCAGGGAAAAGTCAAGTGTTCTGATGTTTTATCTTCAGATACAGGACTAAAAGCCATTCCAAATGAAAAAAAAAAAAAAAAAAAGTGTAAAATATTGTGTCATTTAGAAGTTTTGGGGTTGTTTTAATTCAACCCTGCCTTAAATTATCAACACCTCTGCAAGCAGCAGGAGAGATGAGTGGGCCATTTTCTGTGTCTGAAACAGCTCTGCCCTATTCACATCTCCTCCTCTTCCACCACTAGAAAGATTCTCAGGATACAGAAAGTTGCAGGTCACACAGGTAGTTAGTGCCCTGCTTTGTTCTGAGGCTGCTTTGGGAGTAAAGATTACATTTGGTGGGATAATCTACATGGAAAACGAGGGAGAAAAAGTGATAACGGAAGGGCAGATGACTCTGAGGTGGAGACAGTATGAATGAGAATGTAGAAAAAGGTGGCTGACACTGGTCAGTTTGGGAAAGTGAGTGTCCATATGCATTAGGAGTAGTTGTAAAAGTTTTACTCTGGATATAGTTACAGTGTCAGTCCTCCAACAAAACATGCTTCTCAGAAACCTAATAAATAGAGTTAAAATAACTTGTCTAGTTGTTAACTCATTTGCAATGTACAGGGACTCCAGGGACTTAGATTATGTTTAAACAGTCTATGTCAGTGTCTGAGTGAGCTTAGTAAAATTTTTTCTTTCCAACTCTTGAAACCTTTTGCACTTTTTTTTTGCCAAAAAATTGAAGCACTTTATTATTATTATTATTATTATTATTATTATTATTATTATTATTATTATTATTATTATTATTATTTTATGTTGGGATATTCAGTTCCAGAGAAAACCTGGGAGAATTTCTCCCTTTTAATGTCCAGATGGAGAATCAGCAGGCCAGGCCAGTAGAAGACATGACACACTGCACACAACTTCAGAGACATTAAAAACCCTGTGCACAAATCTTCACAAGGCTGTGAAATATACACCATGCATTTGGGAGACCTGAAAAAAGGACTGGCCCCAGCAACCATTCACACAGCAGACAGGACAGTAGTTCCTTAGGATCCCTCTAGTACATTAGCTTTTTGCTCAATTCCCCTGCAGACACACACTGCAGTGAGCAGGAACCATGGCACATGTGTTGTTCCTGTTGTTGGTGTCCTACTGGTGTCCATTCATATTCTCCACCCCACTGTGAGCAGAGAACCCATCACATGCCCCAGGGGTGAGTGGCACTTGTCACACTGAGGTATGATACTGCAACCTACAACACTGTCTTGGGTTATGGAACCAAAAATGTATGTTCTATTTCATCAATTGAAAGCAGCTGGGGAGATGTTTTTTTCTTTATCTCTGTAACTCAGGGGGGAGGGGGGAGGATGCTTTCTGATAATGGCCCAGCTGTTAAAACCAGGTGAGGCAGTGTTTCTTATCTCTCTCACCACCCATCCTCCCTCCAGGGGATATCTGCCGATAATGGGCCACTAAGGCTCACCAATGACATGAGACATTACATCATCCCATTGTGAGATGCTCCGCCCAGTGGGGGCGGGGGGAGCCAACCATTCCTACCTAGATAAAAGTGAGACTAGGAACACCAGGTAATCCTTTTTTCCACTTCCAGAGGAAGACTGAACCCATCTCACCACCACTGGACTTTCTACAGGATCATCTCTACTCCACAGAACTGTGTCTGTTACTCCAGAAGGATTCATCTGGAGTGCTTCCAACACCCTGACCAACAGGGTGTCAGGTCATGTCCCTGACTCTGTCAGGGTTTTCTGGGGTTTTTGTTTGTTTTGTTTGCTTTCTTTCTGTGATATTACATTTGTATTTTTAATATCCCTAGTAAAGAACTGTTATTCCTATTCCCAAATCTTTGCCTGAAAGCCCCTAAATGCAAAATTATAATAATTTGGGGGGGGAGGGGGGGGGTTACATTCTCTATTCCAAGGGAAATTCCATCTTTCACTGGCAGTTACCTGCCTTTTTAAACCAGGACAAACACCTAGCACATCCCACCTGCACATCAAAGGTGACTTTGGCTTCTCCCAAGACAGCATTTTTTCATTCCAGTATCACTTGGCCTATTACCTTCTCATAGCAAAATATTATTTCAGTTCAAAGGGAGGAAGCAAACCAGGCTGGATGAAACCTCTACAGAATGAATATCATCTTGAAAATTGTATTCAGTTAAGTAGTTCCCAAGTGGCTCATTATAAAAAGATAAGAAAATGGTCAAACATGATTTTGCAGGGCTTAGCCTTGGATCTGGTATTATTCAATATACACTTTAATATCCTAGATGATATTTAATAGCCCAGAGAAGATATGATCACTCATTACAATTGCAGATGCCAGGCTTCCCAGCATATGTGCACTGGAGGACAGAATCAAAATTCAAGTTTATAGTGACAAACTGGAGAAGCAGCCTGGAAACAAATGCAAGAGAATGCTTTGTGAAGAACTATGCTCCAGTAGAAATGATCCTTATAAATGCAGGCTGAGGGACGGCTACTTTAGTAGCATGTTTTCAGAAAGAAGGCAGGAGGCAGCAAAAGGGGATTCAGCAACAGCACCCAAACCCAGTTTGCCTACAGGTGTGATCAAAGGCAGAGACACAAAGTAATTCAGGCAGTGTTTGGGGTTAATAAGGCCTCTGCCAAGGCAAGACACCGCTTTTGGACATCTCAGTTCAAGGAGGATAGAGACTGTTTTGTGATGTTCCTGAGGGCTGTTCTTCAGACTGTTCTGAGGGCTAGGAAATGGGAAATTAAGGAAAAGATTGGAGAAACTGTAGCTACTTCATTTGAGGGAGAGAGAACAACTATAGGAGATAAGAGCAGTACTCAAGTCCTCCTCTTCCCCTTTGTTGTGAACAAGGTGTCATGAAGTGAGACTGCAGAATGGAGGAAGTAAATGAGGAGGCAGATTAGGTAGTAAACAAGCAGAAAATAGGAAGAAGTAAGTTAGGAAAAATGACTTCCCAATAGCCAAGACAGTGAAGCAGCAAAAGACAATGCTTGGGTGAGTCAGTGCTGAGTGAATCAGAGTGCTGCTTTAAACTACAAAGCATATGCAAGGCTTTTGAAGAACAGAACAGAAAGGTAGCTATTGGGAATAATACAAGAATGGTTGAATCTGTCTTAGGGGAGGGCAGTGGGAATAGGCAATCTCTTGAGGTTAGACTCAGTGCTCTTTTGCTAGAGCAGCTATTGAGTAATACTGGATTTCTACTTGTTAAATTTATTTCTCAGTGACACTTAGCCAAGTGCTAAATTTTCCCACTGCTTGAGGGGTCCAGCACATTCCAGTAACTCTTTACTGGGATGGGAATATTTTTGCTATTTCAAGCAATTTAAGAATTCCTACTATCTTTCTCCTTCTATAAGAAAGCTTCATGTCTGGTTGCTTTTGCCTTCATTCCCTCTTCCTAGTTCTTTTGTCACCTATTCCTCTGTAATCCAGTGAGGTCATTGTCATCAGAAAAGACTAGAGGATGGATTTTTCATCCTTTGATGATTAAATCCCATGGGTTTCTCTCAGAAGTACCTCAGATTGTTTTTATAAATTGTTAAAGAGAAGCAGTCTGAATACCATAATATGGGAGCTTGCTATCCCCAGCATAACAAACAACTATGCTCAATCCTGCTAAGCATCAAAGCCTTGTCTTACTAAGAGTCAGATATCAACTATATAATTACTTTTATCAATGTGAAAAAAAAAATAATTAAAATTGACCCAAGAGGTCTAGACAATATTCTAATGCCTGTGCCAAAGCCACAAGACCATCCCAATTTTCTCTACCATAATTCTTGTAAATAATACTTTTTTTTTTCTCCAATATTAACCACCTTGGGTGTTGGAGGAAATACAGGCAAGAAAGTAATCTAATTGTTCAGCTGTATGTCTTCCACCCCAGGCAAAGGATATTGCAAGGTGATTCACAGCATTATTTTAGTAATATTTCAAAAAAATATATGAGTTCCTCTTCTTTCCCTTTAGGTAGGACTACTGGAAATGGAGTGAAAGCCCCAAGTCATTTATTTTAAACTCCCAGATCACACTGTCAAATTATGTCTGTGGATGAATGCATTTCCTTCACATTAATAATTCTGCCTGTGAACTATTCAGTTTGGGGGCCTTTACTTCTTTGTGTACATTGTGTTTCCAGTTTCTCCAGCTGCTGGAAGGAGTTCAGGAGCTGGCCCTCTCCCCTAGTCTTTGCTTCTTCCAGCTCCAACCAGCAGTGTTCTTTCTGCTGCTGGGAGATGGCTCTTGACAGAACTGATCTTGGGTATTTTGCAAGAGAGTGTGGGTTTTTTTTTCCTTTGCCAAAGGGTGTTTTTTAAAGACATTCTCCCATATTCTAGCATATTGTGGGTGAGATGGGCAGCTTCAGTTGTGAGACAGCTCAGACCCTGCCTGGGGTTGGTCCCAAAGGAGCAAATGTGCATTTCTCTCAGGCAGTCTGACTTAGCTGCTTCCATCCCCAGGACACTGCCAAGTCTCAGAGTCTCCCCCTTGCCTACAATGCATTCTTCTCATCAGTCCCTAAAATGCTATAAATTACTGTTTAACATCTCTCTTGCAGAGCACTTAGCAGGGACTAGTGGACACAAAGAACTGCTGCTGCAAATAAAGCTGCACACAGGAGTATGGAATTCAGGCAGTGTGAAGAGTCGGTGCATAGACTGTAATGGTATCAAAGCCAAGAAATTCCTTTGTTTGGGACCCCCCTGCCCCCCCCAGCTTGAGCTGTTATTATGCCACAGCACCACGATTAAATTATTTAAAGAAGCCAGATGTCTGGGACTTTGCTATGGGATACTTAGGATGAAGGGATAAGGGAAACTTGTCTGTGTGAGCATGGTGTGTGGATGGAGTCAAATATAGACCCACTGGTTCAGTGGAACTTCTCCTGAGAAGGGGCTTTGGTCTCAGCAGTTAAAATCTCGGGTGGTGGGAGCGTGACTGTCAGAGTGGCATCTGAATGCTCAGGTGGGAAAGTTTCATTGACACAGATTCTGTATCTCCAAGAGCTGAAACAGCCCTAAACCTTGAACTTCCTCTGTTTTGTAGGAAGGCATCACGTTATTGTAGCTCACACAGGTAATGACAAAAACGGTAACATCAGCTTCACCGGGGAGCTCGTTTGGTTTCAAGCCCAGTCCAGTTTCCATGAAAATTTTGCTGATACTGGCCCTGACTTAGGTGCTGTCTCCCAGGCCATGTGTCCCTGACACCTGGTGCCAAGATCCCAGGGAATCTGAGCATTTACTCCTCAATAGTGGCAATTTGAGCACTCAAGCTTTTGATCCTTCCCCAGTTCCAACCCGTACACTGCAGGTGGCCATGACACAGTCAGCAGTGGGGTTGTATTAAAACTGGAGCACTGTGGCTTTAGAAAAACAAGGAGTTGTTTCCAAAGGATGGATAAGTTTTCATATTTCCTATTGTGCGTGTGTCAGCAGAGGAGAACACTTTCATTAAGGACAAAAAAAAAAAAGGTTAAATTGAGATAGGCTTATTCTGTTCTGTATTTCAGGTAGCTTTTTTGAGAAAATGTTCTGAAAAATGTCCCTGTTTTGTGTTTGCAGCCTCTTGGTACATTGGTAACACTCTGGGATTGAGTTCTCAGAATAATTGCAACAGCAGGATTTACTTCTCCTTTATGTGAAGCCCTAGGAAAAAAGCATAGCTGAGAACGGAACCTGTGGTAAAGGAAATTGCACTGCAAGGCATCCCCGCCCTGTTTGCCTTCCTCCTTGAGCAAGTGGTACAGGGTATGAGCAGGGGCTGAATGTGCACAGGGCTGGTAATAGCTCTCCTGGAGGGATTGCTTCATTTTTGCACCTACAAAGTAGGGGAAAAAAGAGGAATAATTTTAATGTATTTTTAGCACAATGTCTTCCTTTTTGCAATTTATTGTAGTGATTAGCAGCTCAGAAAGAGTATATGACCACAGCAGACTTATTTGGCATTTTGGGGTTTGTTTGCTTTTAGCTGAAGAGTAACAGTTCTCCCTTCTCTGCAAAGCACAGGGGGGTCAGTTGGAAGAATGTGTACTTGAGATCCCTCAAGAGAAAGTAGTGAAGAGCCACATCCACATCTTTCAGGAAGAAATTCTGGCAGCTGGGTGGACAAACAATGATAGCATTTGTAGAGTACCTTAGAATGAGGAAATCTATGCAAACATTTGCATCTTCTGTTCTCTACTCTGAAAATACAAAGTAGTTATGGACAGGAATGAAAGAGCAGGTTTTCCACCATTAAATAATGGCAGTTGTTTTCCATGGTATCCCAAACAAACTTCACTCATAGAAGGTACCTAAAAACTTTCATTGTCTGTACATGGCAGGATTTTGGATCCCTCCTGCTGCATTGCTGCATTAATGCTCAGCTGGCTCAGGAAAAGATCACCACCCACTGCATCAGTGATTCTTCAGCAGCCTTGATTTTGCTAATCAGCCTGTCTTTCATCCTGGCCTTGTTTGCTGAGAGAGCAACTTCAGAGAGAGCGGTACAACACAGAAAAGCAAAAATAGCAACAAGAGTTTCTGCAAAATGTGGCACTAAATGCAATTACTTTTCTTCCTGTTTGCATCTCCTGAATTTTCTTTTTCTAGCAAGTTTAACTCTTGTTTAGAGACCCCACACACACATATTGAAGTTAGTATGAGGTTCTTCTTAACAGCAGTGTACCATGGAGTTAGTTTCTCACAGCAAACAAAAAATGTCTCAGTCTGATGTTAATGTGTTTTAGTATTTTACACAACAGGCAATTCAGAAATAATATTCATGGCTGATAGAAAATAACATAAGCTGGCCAAAAAGAAGGAAAACCAGGAACAAACAGGACCCTCCCTGTGGGGAGGGTCTTTCTTCTAGGACAGGACAGTGTTATGGTTGATCTAATAGCCTCAACACAGGTTTCAAAACTGCAGAAAAGACAAGAAATTGGTAATAACAAAGTTGTGATCTACACTGGGTGACAAAGCAGCTACTGTGGAAGACACACCAGCATGCCCTACTTTGTGCTCTCTGCACAGAGTGCTGCAAAAAAAAAAGAACTGTGAAAAAACTTGGGGGCGATGGGGAAGTATATTTTATCTCCATTTGATTTCACAGTCCTAGAGATGGGCAGAGAGATGATCCTGCTCAGGGAGGACAGCAAGGCTGGAGCAGCCAAGTGAGGACTGGCTTGGTGAGCAGCAGGAGGCCTTGCCCAGGACACAGCAGCTCATCCTTGCCATCACTGTGGTGTGAGGCAGAGCCCCAGGAAGGGCCTCTCCCCACCTCTCACAGGGTGTCTGCCCCCTGCCACAGCACCCCTCCCTCTTGCCAGACCCTGCCTTGGAGTGCAAGGGAACAGTACCCCTCCTCCCTGCTCCTCTGCAGACTATGGCCAGGATGGGAATAAAATCAAAAGAAAAAAGGAATTTTTTTTTCCATCATGCATCTTAGCAACAGCACCTACACAAAGATCTAAGTATAAGATCTTTTACCCCCCACCTTTCCAAGCAATTAGCATGCTGAAATGCAGAAAGAAACAGGATGGCAATGTCAAAACTGACACGTAGGAAGACCATTTCCTTTTTGCAAGGGTTTCACAGTGTGGACCAAGCTGGCTGAGAACAATTTCTGAACCTTTCTCCTCCCCGTGGAGAATTGCCTCTGCAGCAGCTTTGGTAAGCCTCCAAAACTGCCTGCTTTGGGTGACTGGCACTTTCCTGGTAGCTGATGCCCAGAAGGTCTCACATTTTCAAAGTAAGAAACCCCAGCCCCCATGGACTGCTCTCCAGTGAAACTAGGTTGCTTAAAAACATCTGAGAAAGGTGGAAAAGGAAAGCTGCCTGTTTGAAGTAGATAGGCTGTCTTTTGGAGCAGAGCAGAGAAGAAAGGCAGCTGGTGACATATTCAGTGCAGCACTGGCTCTGTCTGAGCCTTCTTTTGTCAGCCAAATTTTAAATTAATCTCAATCTGGTCTCTGAATCTTGCTGGCAAGTTTTCTGGTAAATTTAAGACTTAGAAGAGACTAAAGAAAGATGCTAGGCAGACAAATTTATGTTCGGGTTTCCAGGTGTGGCCAGCATTGCCTGGGAAGTTATTTGTGAAAACAGAGGCTGCTGTGGGAAACATAAGGGGATCTCCTCCAGAGCCACATACCTCCTCTGTGCAGGGGGAGCAGGCAAACCCCCTGGCTGAAACACAGCCAGGTCTATGCAGCTGGCCATGAACCAAATCTGGTTACTCTCACAAGCTGATATTCAGGGCTTGCATTTTGAATAAAGAGTTGAGTGAATCCAATCCTTTGGTTTTGCTGTGTTTTCCTTCCTAAAAGCAAATAATGATGTATTTTATCTCTTAGAATCTGAGCAATGTTATTTCCACCCAAAAAGTATGCTGTTCCAGCCTGCAGATGATGAATAGAGCAGACAAGTTGCAGGGAGGATGTTCCTGGGGGCAGTAAGGAACTGGAGGTGGGAAGGAAATACCTGAGGGAAACTCCTCATACATGTACGAGCCTTCTCATACACGTAACCTCCATAGAGTTTTAATCTTTATTTCTTCATGTTTATTGAGATTTGCCCTCTGAGTGACTTGTCAGAGTGATAGCCTGAATCTGACTCTCCTTGCACCACAAGGCTGGGATGCTGCCTAATTCCAACTCACCCAAACACCTCTTCCCAGAGCGCCCATTTGTTCCTGTGCCACACCTGGAGATTTGTGACTGACTAAAGCAAAGCAAAAGGCCTTCTCTTGACGGTTTTAATGAAATCCCCTCTGGTCCCCAGTTGCTTTGGCATTCAGGTAAGCAATCCATCACTGCTGTGTTTGCAGGCCCAGCTCTGTAAGTGTGCCTGAATATGGCTGTTTCCATTTTCTAGAACAAAAGCAAACTTTTGAGGCAGGTCATAAGCCTGCAATTAGGACTTTAGAGTAGATTGTGTTTTAGAAAATGCAGTAACGTGTGGAATGAATCACTGAATTTGAAGCTGCTAGATGATTTTTTTTCCTTAGTGGTCAAGGTTAAGCATAACAAGAAAGCAACTCAGCGTAGGAGGATCACAAAATATGTTAACAGCATAACAGCAACAGAAGGACTGACCCAGCCCTATGAGTTTGTGGATTTTACTTTTTCAGTTTCTTTTTGAGAGCAAGAGTGAGCTACCAGAGCAGCAATACACTGAGCTTTCAGCCCATGCTCTCCTGTTCCTTCATCTCTCCCCTTCAATCACAGTCAAGTGACTCTGCCTGGCTCTAGTGAGCTCCAGCAAGTGGGGTGAGGAATCCTCGCTTGCTGAAGCCCTCTTTTCTGGAAACAGGGAAGGCAGAGAAAAGCTGTGCTGCACAGGATAGCCTCCATCTGTCATACCTGACTGTGGGTGAGCTCTCACACCTCAGCTGCGTGCTCCACAGCCCCAAGAGCGGAGGAGCAAAGCCACCTGAGACAGGGACACGTGTTTCTCAGTGGTTGGCTCGTGCTGGTGGAGAGGACTGCCACAAGAGCTGGTGAGCTTCTGTTATCCAGTCCCCAGCCCAGACTGTTCTTTGTTAGCTGGCCTTTCCTAACATATACATGACAGTAAAATTACATTCATTAAAAAACACTTGCACAAGCCAGAAGCAAAAAGGTCACCAAAACACTCCATTGCACACATTTGTCCCTTTGAGGATGGGAAGCAAGAATAATGGGACTATGGCAGCTGCCAGCCACAGTGCCTGCCACGCCCCTGGAAGGTGCACTTGCCATGGGCATGATCCCAGCTGGAAACCTCAGCAGAAAATAGAATACAGTTCCTTGCAGGCTTGCACAGTGCTCATTTAACCTGAATTTGAGGGAAGTCCATTGAGCAGAGCACTTTGCATAGGAGTAGCAGCCCATCCTGAACAGCAGGGTTCTCTTTATGTTCCATTTCATAGCCAGTGCTCAGGAGATCCAGGCATACCCACTGTGGGCAGTGCCAACTGCCTGTGGATAGCACATTACCCCCTGATCTGCGTGCAGGAGAGGCATCACAAAGCAGAGCTGGGCACTTCTCTTGCCTGAGCTGTGTTTAAGATGTTGCTTTCTCGCTCTAACAGAAACAGGTTCCCAAGAGCACATAAATATATTATAAAGCAGCAGAACACTCAATAATTAATTTTCAGCAAGGAGAGGGTTTTATTTCAACTGGAATGACGTAAAAAAGCCTTTTGGATTCTCACAGTCTGTAAGTGAAAAGCTGAGGTGATTCAGTCCAAAGACTTGTGCAGAAGGCTCAGACAACGTGACCCTATCCCCATGCACTGACACCCTGAATATATTTGGCAAAAATGCAGTTTTCTGTGCAGGAAATAGAGAATACACCAAGCAGCAGATCCCCTTTCAGTCCTTTCCTCTTACTTTGCAACTAGGAATGGTCTTCCAGGTCTTTCATCCTTTCAGCCAGAGTTACAGCATCCCAGAGGATCATCCCACTTGTTTCCACAACAGTGAGCACTCTGCTCATAGGTGGTGCTGCTCACCATATACAGTTGACTGTATATGAAAAGGGAGTTGGAAAATTGAATATTTAAAGTGTATTAAGGCAGGAATGATTGATTTATGGTATTGCTGATACTTTGCAAGTGTTGGGAACAGCTAAATAATTCTTTTTGATTAATTACCCAAATACAAATGGAAGTTCATGGAGAATTCACTGTCTTGGGACAACTGACTCAAATAACTCTATCTAAGGACAAATAACTCTTTTCACCAGCACTCTGGGGGGGTAGAGGGCAGTGAAGCAGCTCTGCTTGTGTCAGGAAGATGTCTACATGCCACAGTTAGTTTAAGAGAACCAACAAAAGACATACGACATTTGCTGAAAAAAGCCTTCATAATCAAGGGTAGTGCTACCAAGCTGGTTACTATGAGAACTTTTCTGCATGCAAAGATACATAGGATTCTAACTGAATGACTTACAAACTATTTATACTAAATTTCGCTTCTCATTTATTGTCTTTATTCATTTCACTGCTCAAAACCCAACATCAGATAAATTACTACCTCTACACAGTGCATTAATTTAGTGACTGGGTTTTTTTGTGACTGGGTTTGACTTGCTTCCACTCTGTTACTTTCTCTGTCACCCCTGGCAAGTCCTACCACAGCAGTACAGCTCAGCATCAGGGTGATGGGGCAATGCACACAGCAACTCTTCCTTGTGCAGGCAACACCTCCTTGCACCTCCCCTTCCTCAGCTCTGCCCCACCACACCAGCTGCTAGCAGAATGTGCCAGGGACAGACTTGTCACCTAAGGGGCTGAGAGAGGCCCAAGAAAGCTGAAACAGCTATGCAGCCCCCAGATTACAAACTAAAAATACCAATAAAAGGCAGCTGCACTGGCTCCTGGTGCCACTGTTGAGGCTAAAGCCAGGGAGTTTTCACGTGAGGTTGCTATTCCCTCACAGATTTATCCAGCAGGTGTGGAAATTAGGGATGGAGAGGCTCTCTTCTTCTGAACATGCTGTAATTATAATGCAGTAATAAACTCCTAACTACTGTGTGATTGTGGACCAGCAGCTGGGCTGGTGCCTCACAGCAAGGAGTGAAGTGTGTCCCTTCTGCCCAGCAAATCCTTCAGCAGCACAGGGTGAGAGGTGCTCCTGCAGCACCAGCTGGATCCCACTCCTGTCGTTTCTGTGTTTCAGTGACAGTAGCTTTCTTCCAGTTGCTCTTAGCCTGCTGATGCTTCTGGTGGGAAGAAGCCACCTCTATTTCATACCAGCCTTCTGTGAATTTTTATGGCAGCTATTTTAGAACTCATTTCAGTGAGTTTCCTCAGATTTCTCGAGTCTGAAATGCTATGTGTTCCTGTAATAAGAATGCCACTCATAGCTAGAAGCATTTTTCCTACTTATTTATTCATTATTCTATGAGATGAATGTGGGATGTGTTATGAATCCATGGTAGGAGATCTTGAGGTAAACTCATTTGCTTTTAGTACTATGTGATTAAAAAGAGACTCTCTGCTTGCGTAGGCAATGAAGGTATTGAATTTCTCTTATCACCAAGATGGTGAAAAATTTGATTCCTTTAATTTCCTCCATCAAGGAAGCAATGACTGCCAGCAAAAGTATATACAGTGTGATCTATTCAGAAGATACAGAGTTGCTAGACTAGATATGTTCTCATCACTTGCAAAAGGAAGAGCCAGGAAGTAGGCATTTAAAGGATAACATCAAATATTTAGAAGATAAAATCTGCACAGAGTGTAAAATGAAAGATTTAATCTGAGTCTTACCTTAAAGAGCTGGGTTTGTTTTTCTGTCTACTATCTGCTGCTCAAATTCAAATGAAATGTTAGAAGATATTACATTTGGGTACAGGCAATACAGAGTTCAAAACTTTCTGGTTCAGGAATTTTGTCACTCAGGGTTTTGTTTCTGTCTGTGACAGAAGTACAGGCCTTAACAGCCAGGTGAGATGGCCAGAAGTTTCATGCAGGTTTAAAAGCAGATAAATGAAAAGACACATCTTTTTGGCTTCTTTGTAGTCCTAGAGCTTCACCCTACCCTTCCAAAAACCCCAAGCCAAAGACCCACAAACCCCAGCCTACCCTTTCTGAAGGTGAGCATGTGGCTGGCATTCAGGAACATTCAGGGTGACAGACATGTAATAGTAGGACTGATGTTCTTTGTCAAGGAGGATATCGGTACCTGCAGGCAGTGCCAAGGCTTCTGCATGGGCATGGAACAGAGAATAAAAAAAAAGATGGTGCTGCTTGGAGCACTGCCAGGACCTGCACAGTATCTCAGAACCATGGAGATGGGAGGAACACTCAGATGGGCATGACCCAAATAGCCAAGACATGGCAACACTCTTAGGCAGAAGGCAGTTCTTTTCCAGCTGGCCGATGCATTCATTCAGTAGTCAGTCACAATGGTTCTGGGAGGCACTGGAGGGATTGTGCACCAGTGTCCCAGGGGACAGACTGTATAAATGTACTGCTGGGAGCATGGCTAGGAAATGCCCTGCATGCTTCACTGCTTGCTCAGCCCTTCTGTGCTCAGCCCTGGGCTCCCCCTCTGCTCCTCACACCTCTGCCTGAGCCCCACAGCCCTGCTGTCACCTGCCCTGGGCAGAAACACACTCCCTGGGCTAAGGACTCAGTGGTAGTTGTTTTTGCCTAGAGTTTTCCTTTGCTTTGCTTTCACAGTTTCACTTCTGATCATGTTCACAATGTTCTCCTTAATGCATTGTGGCACTTTGTTTCAGAAGGTATTACTTGAACATCTATCTTGCTGAGTATCTTAGTGCTGAGGAAAGAACTGTTCCAGGGAGATCCGAGAGTATAATGTCCTTTATTCAGTTGTCTCTGGAGGCTAGGAAGCCTGAAAGCTTCACATCCCAGGCTGCACAGAAATCGCTGCTTTTAATGGCCTGATGCATCAAAAATCCATGCTGGCTGCTGGAGTTAAGGTGTCTCCTCTGCTCCCAGGCCAAGGAACCATCAGACACAAACCACTGCAGATCAAAACAGCAAACACTAGTCCATCAAGAGTAATGCACCATGCACACAGTTGTCACCATTTTGTTTTTGGGCTGTCCTCCTGGCTTTTCCTGAGGGTGAGGAAGAAGTCCTGGTCTCCCACACTCAGCTTCTGCCCCAAGCCCATCCTGGGACTGTGGACACTGTGCAGACCACAGACAGCAAACAAATCCCTCAGCCAGAGGCTTTCAACAAGGTGCCAGTGACATTCCCCAGGGCAGTCCACCAGTGCTGACAGCTGAGACAAACACTGTGTGAAGCTTCACAACTTACAGCAGTGAGGAGCAGGTGAGGCTGCCGAGGGTCATGGAAGGATGGTGGCTCCATCCATCTCAGCTGCTTCCAGAGTAGCTTGTGGAAAGCTACAGCATCACACCCTGAACCGCAGCATCCGCAACCACTGGGTACAAAACAGCCTTGTGGTTGCCCACAGACTGAAGGTGGATGGAGAAACAACTTTTCCTTTTATGGCTTTCTATATGGTGGGAAGGGCAGGAGGACAGCAGAAGGAGTTGGGATATGTCTCTTTTATGACCCCAGAGTAATTGGGAATTAATGTCTGGGAATCAGCCCTATTAAAAGGAGTGAAATTTCAAACTCTGTGAGAAATAAAAGTATATTGGTATAGCTTTCTGAGCACAACTTCACCAATGAAAATTCCCTCTCCTGCTGACAAGTAGTGGGAAGTTTTTTTTACTTCAGTGTCAGGAATTGAACACTGAAGACAGATTTTCAATCGCAACACTTTGAAAGGATGCAAACAAACAACAAAAAATCAACAAAAAATCAACAAAAAAAAACCAAAAAAAAACCAAAAAAAAACCAAAAAAAAAAACCTCAAAACATCCATGGTGGGAATACAGAGCTGTACAACATTTTGGTACACAGTTAGTAAACTTACCTAAGAATAGAAGACATAATTTTTCTTTTAAAAAAGGTTAAATGTAACTAACACAAATATACTATGCTGGAGAGCAAATGCAAATCCAATGAAATCACTGTTAGCCAAACACCAGCTCCTACTGGCTATGCAATCTCTTAATCTGGTTATGGACTGGAAACATGGTTTTCAGGAAGACAATTCATAATTTGTAGATAAATCATGGGACTATAGAACTGCAAAAGCAGAGTGAGAAAGACCCACAGATACTGCAGCTAAATCTGGATACCTCTTTGCCAGATTTTTCCACTGAAGAAGAGGACGAAGAGAAAAGGGACAAAGGAGGAAGGAATTCAAAGAGCTGGTTGTGTAGCATCTGCTAAATTTAGCCCCTGGCCCAGGTAAGCCTCAGAAGCTGTGTAGGAAACCTGAGAAAGGCACCTTCTGACAGAAAGAGATGCTGAAACCCTGAATGAAAGTTGTAGTTCACCAGAAGGTGAAAATATCTTTCTCAGAAAAGATCTCAAATAACTTTCTGACAAGACATTTTATATCATCTCAGTGAAGTTAAGCAATTTACCAGGAGAAGCAGAAATCATGATCAGCCATAATTTCCTCTTGATCTGAAAACTTGGGTCATGTGTGGAACTGGTAGGGCCCATCTCACCAGCGAACACTCAGCAGCCATGTAACTATTCTGTGAATATTTAAGAGTTGGAAAAACTCAGGCACAGATGAGGAACAGGTTCACCCAAAAAGGTTTGTCATCAGACAAATCCATGCCATTGAATGGAAGAGAGTGATTTCTTACTGAAGCAACTTGGCAAAATGTCCTCTCAGGGCAGAAACTGAGCATGGTGGTGCAATTGCCAGGAGGTCACTGCTTGACAACACATTCTTTGCCACATATAAAACTTTTTACTTCTCCTGATGGTAAGTCAGTCTTTAAAGAGCAGGAAAAATATTTAAAGATGGCACAATAAAGTAAATACAAATTACTGCAGTTTGTGCTCAGTCACCTTATGCAAATCCATCGTGTGCCCTCTCGTTACAAAATAAACCCTAAGCAACTTTCCTCATCAGCAGAATTTTGGCAATCCAGGAAAATAAAGTGCACTAAAAGCTGAGAATCTCGTTAATAGAGTAACTTAAAGGAAGAACACTTTGGCACTTTTGTTTATTTTTCTTTTAGCACAAAAGCCTAACTATAAAAGCTGCACAACCAGGTGGTGAAGACATAATTTGATGATGATGGGGATGGAGTCCTGGCCTGTGATCTGTGGTGTGGGGCAGCCACATCTCCTCAGCAGGAGATTGTGTTTCTGCCTCCATCACCATTCCTGTGGCTCAGGGAGGAGATGAGCATCTGGAAGGTCCACTCCTGGCTCCTCCTGTATGGCATCTATCTCCCACCTTGGCAGCAAGCTGGCTGCTACCCTGCACTGAATGGGGACATTTTTAAAGGACAAATACAAAGGAAAAACCTAGAAGCCTAGAAAACTAAAATGGAGTTGGAAGAGACAGAATAACAAAATCACAGAATTATTAGGGTTGGAAGGTACCTCTGGAGATCATCTACTCCAACCCCTTTGCCAATGCAGGGTGACCAAGAGCAGGTGACACAGAAATACATCCATGTGGGTTTGGGATGTCTCCAGAGAAGGAGACTTGATGATCTCCCCGGGGTGTTTCTTCCAGTGCTCTGCCACCCTCAATGTACAGAAGTTCTTTTTCATGTTGAGGTGAAACTCCTTATGATTTAGTTTATGGCCATTGCTTCCTGTCCTGTCACTGTAAACAGTCTGGCACCATTCTCTTGGCACCCAACTTGGAGATATTTACATGCATTAATGAGAACTCCTCTTCAGTTTTCTCTCCTCCAGACTAAACAGGCCCAGTCCCCACAGTCTCTCCTCATAAGAGAGATGCTCCAGACCCAAATTACCTCTGTGGCCTCCACTGAACCCTCTCCAGTAGCTCCTTGTCTTTCTTGTACTGAGAAGCCCAGAACTGGACACAGCCCTCACCAGGGCTGAGTAGACAGGGATGATCACCTCTCTTGACCTGCTGGCCACACTGTTCCCAATGGACACCACTGGCCCTCCCGACCACAGGGACACATTGCCAGCTCATAGCCAGCTTGTCACCCACCAGGACTCCCAGGTCCTTCTCTGCTTTCTGGTAGGTCAGCCTGTGTTGGTACTTAGGTTTGTTCTTCACCAGGTGCAGGACCCTGCACTTTCGCTTGTTGAACCTCATTAGAATGTTTCCCTCCACCCAATCCTCCAGCCTACAGATGCTACTCCAGACCTGCAGAAGTTACTTCTTCTGCTCCAAGGTGAGACCACTCTATACAGATGTTTGCTAAATTGTTCCCCAACACCTTGGGTTATAGGGATCTTGGCCTTTCTCATCAGCCTGTCCCAGTGCTCCATGGCCTCCACCCTTAAAAAATGTTGCCTAAAATCTAAGCCAGCTCTGTCCTGCTGCAATTGAAGACTAAATATGAATGCAATGTTTACTTTTAGCAAATATTATTGTACGTTTATGTACGTTTTAAAGGAAATCTATTGATTATGGGGTTTTTCCCTTATTTTTCTTGAGCAAGATATTTAGGAAGCCTTTACTTGCAATAACGTCAAGCCTTCCCCTGAATTTTATTGACAGTCACTTATCAAAGGGACAACACAAGATCAAAGATTGATTCAGGAAACAAAAATGCATACTTGTCCAAAAGAGTTATTATGGTTTTGGGTATAACATTCCTCTTCTGAAGTTAAATGAATGTTTGGTTTCATATCACAGCTTTACAACAGCAATGGACTACAGAGCAGAAACTGCTGGGTTTGTGCCGATGGGTAGATGCAAAGTGTTGGACAGACAGATTCACTGCAGACTGGCTGGCTCTGGGATCCCAAGCAGGTAGGCAGCAGAATGATTGTCATGTGTGAGCAGCCCCCTTGATGAAAACAAGGCACAGCTCCCAGTCCCCCAGCCCAGTGCTGCCTGGCACCCCCACATGCAGCTTTCTCCCTGCCCCCAGTGCCCCTCTGTACCCTGCCAGGGGCTCCTCCTACTTTGTCCTGTCCTGACCTCACAGCTGGGTCTGCACAAAAAAAAAAAAAAAAAAAAAAAAAAAAAAAANNNNAAAAAAAAAAAAAAAAAAAAAAAAAAAAAAAAAAAATTTTTCCCCAAATGAACCACACCTGATACTTGTTGCTGCCAGGAGGGGAAGTTTGGGATGCTTAAGTGTTGTTGCAGCCCCTGTGCTTGGCACTGGTTCAGCTCTGCTTGTAGCTGGCTACTCATGATAGCAAACATCTGATATCACCCTGTACATGAGCTGTAACAAGCACACAAGCTGCTGGGAGGTACAGGGCACAGCAGAGAGCAACCATGTCTGGATGAAGCAGTTTTGAGTGGGTCATGGTGGGAAAACTCTTTTTGTACATGACATAGAGGGGCAGAACATATGCTATTTTTGGTGGGGAACGAATTGGTTAATTCAGCTGAATAACATCATGAATAAGCTGCTGCTGCTGCTGGTTTTCATAAGAAAAGGAAATACTTTACATAAGTAAAGGCTTACTAAAACTAGTAATAAAGAAAATAGAAGACAGGGAGGTTCATATGTAAGCCAGCCCATATTCTAGGATGTGCAATGCCCAGCTGCAAGTGCTAGAGCTCTCCAAGAAAGTGCAGAGAGATGATGCTATGTGGTATTGCTTTTGCTATTTGCTGCTTAGAAATGTCTCACTGTGAAAATCAAGGAGAGTCATAAAATAACAGAGAGTTGTTTATTTGCATGACTGTCCCAGCAGGAGAGTACTGGTTTGCATGCAATTTGGAATCCCAGGGAGGATGGGGTATAAACCAGGGAATGCTCATCCAAGATTGCAAAGTATGTTCCAGAAACCCTAGCAGCTCCCAGGGGAGAAAAACCTCTCATAAATGAATGTTTTACTTGTCTCACTAGTATCACATGGAGTTTTTGACACAGGGCTCTTCTGTGCATTGTCAAGATTTTGGCTGATGTAAAATGTTTCTTAAAGTTTTTTGAAAGCCATTTCTCCATGGCAATAAGAAGTAGGATTCAGAATGACTTTTAGGACCCCACTGCTGCTGGCCTGCTTCACGAGGGTGTGAAGTTCACTTTCTGCAGGAGATGGGATTGGTTATTCCTCACTGGTACATGGTATGGAAGAGATATTGATGTCTGACTGTATTTTAGCATTTTCTTTAGCCTCTCGTTCAGTGCTTGGTGGATCATGCAGTGCTCACCTTGCTACAGCAGTGTCATCAGAGCCCTGGAGCAGCAGCCTCAGCTGCTCCCAAGGTAGGTAAATGTCGCTGTTAGACACAAAATGAAGAGCTTGGCTCCAGGTAGAAGAATATCAAAAAGGCTTTATTTACAGTTTTGCACAGCCCTTTTATAACATGCTGTGCTAAGGAACTGTAAAATTGGTCAGTAAAGACAACACCTCTCTTCATTGGTTAAATAATAGAAACACCTGGAAGAGCAATAGCCATGAGAGCCCAGAAATATTATGAAAACAAAATGGCTATTTACAGGAACAGTCCTTGAGAGAAGGATTTTTTCCAAGGGAAGGAAGATCAGCAGTCTGACAGGCTGAAAACCTTACAGACTCAGAAAATCAGACCCACAGGTAAATTAGGCACTTTGGGTTTACTTTCTGCTTTTTTATAATACTGCCTGCTCCATGGGGTGGTCAGAGTTGCCAAAGCTCTTCTCCTAAAGACAGTTTTCCATTGGTTTCTCAGTCTCTGCCTCCATCTCCCTCAACATATCTACACAAGTACATTTTGTGCATAACGCATCATTTAGGTGTGTGAAATGTTTTATTGATCCAAGATTTACTATGGATGTTCAAAGAGTCATACTAGAAGGTATGCTTCCTATCTTGTATGACAGTCCTTGAATTTAACTCAGGATGTGTAAGTAAGTCTCTGAGTGTGTGAGTGCAAATGAATCCATGGATTACAGTGCCCAAGTCTCACTAGGATGAATGTGTCTTCCATTGCCATGCAATGTGCTGCTGTGAGAGCCTTAATGTCCAAGAAAGCGGGCAGAACAGCAAGCAGTTAAGAAAAGGTATTTTAAAAAAATCATCAAATATGTAACCCTCCTAAAGTACCCAATGCTCTTCTCCACTAAGGAAGAAGAGCCCCAGGATCAGCATAAAGATTTGGGCTGTTACATCTTTGAATGAATCTGTGTGCCGGGAGCGAGGGCAGCGCAGCTGTGCCGGAGCTGCTGCGGGTGTTTCCGAGCCGGCACCGAGCGCAGTCATCCTTAGCTGAGCTCTGAGGGCAAGGCTCTGCCAAGGGAGCTCAGACATCAACGCCCTTGCTACGCACACACGGCAGGCACTTCAACAAGCAGTGAAAAGCAGCTGCTGGGGGAGCTCCCTCAGGACACTCCAGCTCTACAGAGAGCTTCCAGGAATCAGGAGAGGACATTTACTACCTATTTGTGCTATTGCGTAATTTAGGGACTCTAGGCAAAACTTCTCTTTTATACCCGTGTCAGCTGGGCTTTCTTGGCAGAACTTTGCAGCTTTTAGACAAGAAAATTATAGGGTTGTTTATTAAGATTTTATATTCCAAATCAGATAAAGTTAGAGGGGTCATCTTTATGTGTAACGTGGTATACTAAGGTTAGCAGAGCCAGATTTCAGCAGTTCAAGCTGTAGCTACAAAATCTGTGCCTCTCTCCAAACTGAATTTCTGGAGCAGCCCAGGTAACTTTTAGCTCAGTCTTCATTAAAGAAGAGAGCTCTGGACTGCATGGCCTGTGTTCACAGATTCTGAGTGTAATTGTATGTAATTTCTGACTGTGATAAAGAATCTTTAACGGTAAAATGCACTATGGAAACACAAGAGATAAGATCAAAATACTTGAAATTGGAACACTTGAAAACTTGGCAGAGAATCCGCTTAGGAAGTTTACATGGCAGGGAGGAGTGTGATCCCCCAAATGCTGGGGATTACATTTCCAAAATTACAGCAGGGATATGCAATAACAACTCCATAATATTTTGATTAGGAAGGAAGCAAATAACATACTGCAGGATGGTGCTGTCATAGCACACCCCTTGGCAACACCTAAAGAAAAAAAAAAGTGGGGAAAAAGGAAATCATTCCACTGCTTAAAGATAGATAGGGGTAGAAGTCAATGTTTGGAGAAGGCATTTGCAGGCTTTCTTTCCCTTACCACCATTTTCCTCTTTGAACCCATCAAACAGAAATCCATGTTTACAAAAACCCAGTTGTAGCCAAGTAGAAAAACTCATCTTCAAGTCTGCTGCAGCCAGCGACGGTTTCTTTGGGATCTAACTAGTCTAACAGGCTTTCTTCCCCTTTCATGGAAATTCTCAATCTTCTTAATTTCTGGTCAACCTCATTAATTCAGCATGCACCTTGCACTGGCTCCAGGCTCTCACAGTGACATGCAGAGAGGAGAACTCAGTTATAATGACCATTTGTGATAGTTTTGAGGACATTTGAGACTGAAGCTGAAGGAACTGTTCTGGCTTTGTGGGCTGACTTTCTCTTGAAACCAGGGTGTTAAAATAGCACTATCAGTTCCTCTCTGAGTGCCCCTCACAATCACCTAAAATAGAAAAATGTCCCAAAGGCCATGTGTCTGCCCAGGGCACAGCAGGAAACTGGCATGCTATTCTTTCCAACACTGAAATATCAGCACTCTTTGCATCTGGGTTCTGTTTTCATCCTGCAGAGCCTTTCTTGATGCATGTCATGACATATCTTAAACATAAAAACCAAAAAAAATCCTAATATAGGTCCACAAAATATTTCCAAATACTGGGAAACAGAACTTATTGTTCTACTATTATTAAAAAAAATAATAAATGCAATCGAGACACTGATTTCATAGCAAACAATAATTCTTCCATGTCTTATCCCAGTTAATCCCTTAACATGATAGTTACCTATTTCTTGTCTGTATGATGGGGACTAACGATTTAATCACCCTTTCTCTGTCTAGCATTCCCCATTATTCCATGTTTACAACGCATGCTGTTCTCTTGAGATATCTAAAGGACTAGTATGGTTAGGATAAACTCTGCAGTATAGTAATACACATGGCTTGGTATACTGGGAGTCTGCTGCTTCTGTGGCCAAAAACATGTGTTTTGCATTTTCAGTTATATCTGTAGGCTCAAAAGAGAAGGTCCCCTTCAGTCTTGTCTCACTGCAACTATTAATTTGATACTTTAAACTTAGTAAGTAGCATCATTGTTAGCTCTGAGCAGTTTTAATGTGGGAGTGGGAATATGTCCTTCTCTCCTGTGAGGAGTCTTATTTCAGACAGAGCAACTACCTCACAGTGAGAGAACAGGCTTGGAAGATGCTGAAATTAAGAAGAGCTGCATTATATTCGTGACCCCTCCATTATACAGTTTATATAATTAGACATAATGACAAAGTTAGTACTTGGTATCTGGCATCCGGTCCTCCCACAGATTTCAGCAACACTGGATTCGTGGCTTTTCCAGGTTCTCCTTTCTAAGTATTCTTATTGCTAAATACTGAGCGAGTAAAACCACTCACAGATATCCAGCAGGAAACCTTCCAATCCAAACCAAACATCTGGTCTTATTTTCAACACTTCAGTACTGTCTTTTAGCCATAACTAATCTACTTGTAGTAGGTCACTAGATAATACACAGGTTACCAATTACACTGTCTTTATATCATCCCCCAAAGTAAAAGAGGCTCCAAATTTAATTTTACCAGTCCTGAATCCCTCATGACTATTGTTGCAATGCCGATGAAGTGGCAGAGGGAACAAAGAGGAAGGAATATTTTCAGAACCACAGGAGTTGTTACAAACATAAGTTTAGGCACATAAAAAGAAAATGAGTGAAGTGCATTGGAAACCTATTGCAAAGATCTCAAAAAGCACTGTGAAATCAGATTTTCACCTGCTTTCTTGTGCTGTCCTCTGTGCTTGTGCATAATGGAAAGTCTAAAAAACCAAACACCAAACCCAAACAAAAAGAACAAAGTTCACTGTAGGTCAAACACTGTTTGACCTACAGTGCAACTTTGGTGGAACCTTCCCTTCTCAGTCCCCGTGCAGCATTGAAACTCAAACTAGCCAAAGCTCCTCAAGGATTATAGGCACCAATATTTTCACCAGTAAGCACACCCCTACAAAGTTTCAAACTGTCTTCCAGAGACGCTACCAAATATCTCAGCACCTCTCAGACATAAGACCATTTTCAGTGCAGCAGCCTGGTGGCCCCAGGCAGTAGGAGGAGGCTTCTTCACAGGATAAAGCCATTTATACAGGCCTTATGGTGGTCCTGTCCACTCTGCTGTTGACACCAGCGCTCACCCACTCCCACAAAGAGCCCATTGATGGAGTTCAATCAGGAAAACTTAAGCTACAGAACAATTTCCCTGAGCAGCTGGGTCTTCTGGGTGGGTTGTTGGACTTCTAACACATGCACCAGCATGTGTGTATTGCATATGCACAAAGCAGCTGTGCTACTTTGTTATTCAACATTTACAATTGTCAGGAATGCTGGTCCCACCTAAATCCTCTTGTAGCTCTGGGCTTTAATTAGCAACATGTCCAAAATACTTTGAGTGCTTCTGGACAACAGCTATAGGTGCTTACAGACAATGCTGTGCGGTGCCAGAAACCTTGTTCTGTAAACGGAAATGTAGCTGGGTGTTAATGAGTGTCATGGGGAATTAGACTCACTCAAACAATCTAACAAATTCATTTCTATTGACATCTCCATTTCTAGCTCCTCTATGTATTTAACAAAGGAACATTGATGGTAAAATAATTATAGAAAAACACAGGACTTGCATTAAACTATTGGGGCTAATGAGCATGAAATCCGGAACTGAAGTAATGAGAGCAAAGTCAGCTTCCTCCAGATCACGTCAAAGCTTGACCACAGTAATAAGGAGGTATCCATGACACAAATGTGGAGGAGCCACTAGTGTGAATAACTCCAGCTGCATATCCCAGTGCATTTACTTTCCACTTGTGCGTAAAGCTCTTCTCTGTGAAGGATCAGGCTAACAGAAAATCAGCGACCCTTTCCTGGTACTCAGAGCTGTTCACTGCTTCCTTTGCTTCCCTCATGCTTTTCATCCTTTTCTGCTTTCTGAAAATGGGTATTTCTAGGACATGAGCAGTCCCTGGGAAGTGGGTAGCTGCTTGGGTGCCTGCACAGGTACAGGGCCAGCACAGAGCACCCACACTGCAGCTACCAGCAGCAGTGTGCTTCTGCTCCTTCAGGGAGCTGTGCTCTTAAAATAAATCACAGCTCCCAGAAAAACATCAACACAGGATGATAAATGTCTTGCTTATAGGCTGGCACATTATCTGAACAAAAATACATTTATTTAGCCTATCCTGTGTTTTAATTTGATGTACTGCAACATCCCAGCATGGTTTTTTGGCTTCAGTTGATAATTGTGTTATTTTTCCATCTAAATTAAGCTATGTAATGCTTAGGGACAAAAACAGTCACATTATGATGTGTATTAGAGTCATGTTGTACAAATACTACAAGCAAATCCCATTGTGATGATCTTCAGCAGCATTTCTTGTAGAAAGCAAATAGGAAGGTGCTGGAAACATGGCAGGAATTTTTTCGCTGGAAAAAATCAGGAAAGGGAGCTGGAATTGGTCTACCCAGACACAGCAGCTTGGAGGCTCCTTTTTGTAAGGCTGCTGATGGTTTGTCCTTGTCTTCCCCAAATGTGTTTCTCTGGACCCTATGTAATGGCTTGGGGAGACTCACAGAGACAAACTTTTCCCTCTGAATTAGTGGGCAGGAGACCACACCATCTGTGAGGAGGTGGGCATGAGATTCGAGCCCAATAGGGGGTGAGCCTGTAATGAAAGTAGGAGCCAAACTTTGGTGATCCCTCTCAAGACCTATGGCTGAAAGAAGAGTCTATGAATGTTTTGAAAAGGATAGTGACCTTTCAAATTCTTGTTTCATGTAGCTGCACAGGAGATAACCAACACAGTGCAGAAACCTTGGCAGTAACTGCAGTGACTGCAGACAGAACTAGCAGGGTTTGGCTTCATCTGAGAGAAGATCTGGATCCCCTGTCAGTGGACTTGAAACACAGGGTCCTACAAAGGGGTTGACTGGGATTGTTACTAAGGTCACAGCAAGTTTAACCTTTGGCAGACAGAGCAGGTTATTTTAGTCCTTTGTGCCTTTATGGCCTCATCTAAACCCAAGAATGGGAGAATTACACCACTCTTCCTCAGCTTCACAGGGTGGTTTGTTTGCTTTGTGTTCTTTTACATTCAAGGACATAAATACCAGACAAATTGTACCTAATTCCACAGAACCTGGGGGTAGTTGAGCACCAGATATATCACACTGAAAGTCCCAGCTCCTAGAGTGCCTCATTCTCTTCCCCCTCAAAGAGGGAAACATTCCTTTGGGACACTTCAGGATTTTGTGCCACATTTTTGATGAACAAATTGCAAGTCCACCAGTAAGAAAAATAAGCAGTCACGGTCTCTGATGGGACTCTCAGGGACTGGAAGGAAAAGGTGGCAGGTTTATGTCACAAGTCAGGGAGCATGGACCACTCCATCCCCTGACTGATTGCTGTAGCAAAAATGTACCACTAAAGAGCCATGACCACCAGACTTGCTCTGTATTGTGTTAGTAATTTGAGTGGCTTTAGCAGCACATACAGGTTTATCATGCATGCAATTGATTTGCATTTATTATGAGCCTTATCCTGCTTCCAATTAGATACTTGTAATACCAGCCTCCATATTTCTCTTCAGACACACTGTTTCTATGTGACTGAACAATTCTCATGAAGTAACTGAGAATAAAAAATGGCCTTGTTTTTGGCACTTTCTATGGAGAGCTTGATTAGAGAGGTCTGGCATAAACAACTCAGCATGTCTGTCCCAACCACACTGTAATGTTTCCACACAAATGAAATCATAAGTTGGACACACATTTTTGCCCTGAAGGAGTAAATGCCCCCCAAATCCCATCTGCCACCACAGCAAGAGGATTTTAAGCTTCTGCTTTTCAGCAACATCAAGAGCAAAATCTGCAAAAGAAATTAAAAATCAGAGTAGAAAGCAATTTCAGGAGTGGGATTCTCCAGGGTACAGAAGGGTAACTCCCCCATTCCTCTTCCAGGGGGAGGTACATCACCCCCAAATCCCCCTCTCCCATGGGTGTGCTCACCAGGACATCCCTTGCTAGCCCTCAGTGCACACAGAGCACATGCACCTTGCTCATGTTACTGTCACATGCACACACTGAGCCCATGCTGGAAAAAACTTAGGTCTAGAAGAGCCTTGAAATCTGTTTTTGCCACTGTTCATTTTTTTCTAAAGTAAATTATGCTTAATGAAACTACCTGAGACACAAAGTACCCTGTTTTCCTCTTAATTAGCAATTATGGTTGCTAATTAAGGCAATACCAAAATAATTGTGTCATAGCACAAAGGTAATGCCCATGTTTCTCTGTGCCAGATAAACAAGATTATGACCTTCAGCCATAGTTCCAGAACAGATAATACTCTACTAATAATTTTTGCAGGGCTTAATTTAACATGTGTATGAGAGAGAAAAATTGTGCAGGCTTTTGATATATGGTGAAGGCCACCATGTCATATAAAGATGGAGGGAGAGATGACAACAATCCCTTGTCTTAGACTTGAAACACAATTAGCCAAATAATCATCTTCAAATGATCTCACATTCCTCACTTTTTATAATTTTTTAAATCTTCTTTGTATGTTAAAATATGTACACTCACTTATATTTATATGTATTTCATATAAAGTATAATCTATAATTCTGTTGGTATGAGTTTTCTTTGCCTAGTGCCTTCACATAGACACATCTTTGACCATTTACTCAGGGAGGCACTCATTGAACAGGACTTATTTCCTGCAACCAGCTAAACTGTCTTTTTTTTAAGCAGTGAAGAAAGGCATGTCCTTCACAAAAGCTAATTCATGCAGCATGACTCTTTGAATATATAGTCTAGCAATACACAAGTGTTGGAAGTAGCATAAAAAGATCCTTGAAAACACTTCTAATTGATTAATTCAGCAGGGTAGCACCATGGAAATGATTGATTTTACTCTACCAGACCTCCCTCTGACCTTTTTAGAGCCTCTGTTGATGGGCACTTGAATGGAAAAAATTTAAATACAAATGGCAGCATAACAATAGCACACAAATTCCCATCATTTTAATATATCAAATTGCAACAGGTTTAAGATGCCACAAGGACCAAAGCTTTTTTTTTTTTTTTTTTTTTTTTTTTTTTTTTTTTTTTTTTTTTTTTTTAATGTATCTTTAAAATAGTGAGAACTTTAATGTCAGTAGTAATGACTGATCTCAAATGACTGATCTGACTCACAAATAATATGTGACTGTGTTCTTCTTAGCTAATGATGAGGTGTGACAAACCTGGTGATAATGACTATTAGAAAGGGTAGAAAAAAACACTGTGTATATTTCTTTGGGGTCATCAAAAAAATTGAGGTCATCAGGTTAGTTTCCTGTATAATTGTGATTTATTGCAGGGTTTGCAAACCAGACCAAGGGTAGGTACCTTACCAACACTTACTTAAACTAAAGCTGCCCCTATTTTGCCATTCAATGTAAAAAACGTAGACAATGTGGGCTGATATTTCTGCCACTCATCTCGGGTTTGGGGATAGGTGATAGCTTATGACATGAATGAAGACAATTATGAAATAACAAAATGAGAGGGACAATTTCTACGTGTTTGATCCTTCAGACTCGACTTAAGCAAACTCCCACTCCATCTCCAGCCAAACTTCAGAAACCATGTGGACCTGCTGCAAAGGGAAGTGTTTTTCCTGCCCTTCCTTTGGCTGGATAATGTTTCAACATGGTTCACGGGTTTAGAAATAACCACGTTTTTTAGAAATAACCATTTCATTGTGCTTCCAGAGTACTCATGTGAAATGACAAAAGGAGGCAGGCAGTGGCTGTGAAGGAGACCCTTCTCCAGGGGAGAGGAACCACTGCTATTGCCTGCCTTGAAGTAAACGTCTTCTTGATGAACTTATGGCTTTTTGGAAGCTCCTTAGCTTCCCTGCACCCCTGTCCTGAGCCCAGGCTGTGGGGGTGACATGGATTTCCCACACGAGTGTCTGCACAGACAGCTGAGCAGTTGAGGGCTCAGCAGGACAAGAAGGACACTTCCCAGTGCCTGAACTGAGAGAGAAAGCAACCTTTGTCCTTCCTGACAACCCAGTCTGGTGTTAAATACACATCATATGCTTGGTAGGACCTGCCTAAATTAGCAAGGGAAAGCATGCAAACTCATGCTCATCAAAGGTATGTAGTATCTTCTGCAGATACTTGCAAAGGGATTTTGGTTTTTTGACATCTCTTGAGGGTCCAAACGTGCTAATGTGATTTCTCTTCACATCTTCCAGGTGGCTGGCTTTGACCAGCACAGTTGTATTGTCAGACCCAACCTGTGTCATCAGGACCTGCAACTGTGGAAAATTTCACTAAACAAGTTACAATTTTTTTTCATCTGTCATGGTTGGGGCTTAGTCAGGCTGGCAGGGACTCAGTTTTATATGCATGTGTTTGTTTCAAAGTTTACTAATTGCTTCCTGCAATCTCACCTCTGATTTATATATGTGTTCAAAATCTTTTACCCTTGTGGCTGTAAAGCAAACTGTGAAAATTATTCAGAATGTAACCAAGCAACATCTGCCAAGCTATGAGCGCCTTGAGGAAGTGTCAGTACTGACATTCCCTGTCCTCTCTTCCCTGTCCCACAGAAAATGCCTGGGGAAGAAGGGGAGAGTATTACCTCATATGCACCTAAAACATTTCCAAGCAAATGACCTAAGCAGAAAGCATTTCAGTTTGGAGTCAGAAGTGGCACCTCCTAGAGAAGTCCATCCTTCCCTTCTACCAGGTGGTCCATGAGCTAGGAGGGAATGGCAGCATGGCAGGCTCACAGGATTGCCCTGGACTATGAACCAAGCATCTCCTGTGGAAATTCCTCCCTGCACATTTGCTGCCTTTCTCTGTGGCTGTTGGTCACTGTGCAGGGGGATCCACTAGCTGGCAAAATGCTGTGATGCTTTTTCCCTTATCCTTTATCCCTGACAATTTACAGCTTTCTAGCTGTATGTCCGAGAGCTCTGCATCCCACCTGCATATTGCACAGAAATGGATTTTTTCTGTGATCCTCCCCTAGGTCCTTGCTGTTGGGGGGCCATGGCACTACACTTCTCTTAATATTCAGCAGATAACTGTCTTCTTGAGACTGCAATAAATTATTTTTTCCCAGTAGAGGTGCATAGGAAGTACCCTGAAAGTACATGCCTGAGTCAAGCTCCAAGTCAGTCCCTGAGCAGTCACACCGGCTCATGAGATTGTACAAAGGGCAATCGGAAATGGCTCAATCAACCTTACTACCACAAGCACAGCGTTAATGAGCAATGAATTGTTCACTCAAGAGCTGTGGACTTACCTCATGACAGTTTTCATTACAGAGATAATCAGCAGCTAACACTCATCTTAGCATCAAGAAGATGGCAGTGGGGTTGAAACCAGATCCCTTCCAACCCAAACCATTCAGTGATTGAACCAGAGGGTGGTTGGGCACTGGAACAGGCTCCTCAGGAAGTGGTCACAGCACCAGCCTGACCAAGTTAAAAAAGGATTTAGACAATGCTCTCAGGCACATGGTGTGACCCTTGAGGTTGTCCTGTCAAGAGTTGGACTCAATTATCCTTATGGATCCCTTCCAACTCAGGATATTCTCTGTTTCTATAACAAAAATGTGGTAGTTTCTCAATTCCAGCTGAAAAACTTAGGTGCAATGCTTCAAGGTTTCTAAAGAGCATCTGAGTATATTAAAATGCCCCCATATGCATGTGTAGGTAAAATATTAATTAGTTAAGTTTTAAATTACACTGGATTTATCCAGCACTCTTGCACTAGAAAAGCAAAGGAAATACAAGCAATTACAAGCAAACTCAATTTCTCTGTTCTACATTCTTCTTAGAAGTTTATTTTTTTCTGCTTCAAGGTGATTTGACATTTTTGGGTTAGATTTTAGGAACTCGGTGGGAAAGCCTGGCTTTGTACTGCCGCTCCAAACCAGAAATGATTCAATTATGCATCAGCCCATCCCTTCCCCAAAACCCTCTCAGATACTCCCTTCAATACAGGTTTTAAATAGAAAGGGTAAGTAGGGTAAAGCTGGTTGTGGGAGTTACTTTATCTTCCATATTTTCCATAAGATGGTTCCTCTGACCTGACCAGACTCTGAGGTCCCTGTCTGTGTTTTCTGCTGCTTGGAGAGGCCAATCTTGTTGCACTCTATGGATGATCAGGAGTGGGAAAGGAAGACACTTTTTCACTGCAGAGCTCTCCTCCCTAACTGTGGGTCTATGCTATTCTGTTGAGATTTGGTGAATGCAACAGAAGCTGTTTTAATACAAGGGTTCAAATTTTATCTCACCTTTTATATTAAATAGAAGGGCCTAGTTTTGCTGAAGCTGCCTGGTTGTGTGAAAGCATTACATGACTGTTCATCTCATGAAAAGTACATAACAGTTACTCCTACTAAACAAACATGGTGACAAGATTATTGTTATTATTTTACTGCAGACTTTTTCTTTGATAGTTGGAATATGTTCATCTTTTTTCAGTTTTGTCCTGGTGTTCTAAAATCTATATGCTAAAAACAAAACTGGAAATTTGAGCTTCATTTCTATATTGTTTTCGAATATGCTAGTTTGCATGCAGAGAATTTACCCCAACAATTTGATTTCAGCATCAGAGCAAGGAGTGTAATATTTCTGGAAGTGGAGAGGTTTGCTTGTCACAAACATGAAAGCACCTTTTGTTTGGATATGCTGTAGAATAACAGATATAAAAATCAGAAGTGAAGAGCTCACTTCAGAAAATTTGGCAACTCTAAGTAAAGTGAAAAGTATTTTCCTATTTTAATAGCATGATAGTAGTATGTCACTGGAGGTCTGCATTCCTCCCAAAATTTACTTGATGCATACTGATATTCCCTACAGCTGTCCATCACCTAGAAAGTAGCTGATTTCCATTATTTAATACAATGCTTTACAAATATTTCTGTAACTCAGATTCTCCTCAAGAGGAACACCCAGTTCTTGCGGAGGTGCAGGAGTTCATGGGCGACTGCAGCCCATGCTGGTTTTTGAAGGTGACTTGCAAAGAGGGCTTCAGGATCTGGTGTCTTTCTTGGAAAGCTGCCACCAGCACTCAGAAGCTTTGAGAAATGCAACTTCTACCTATGGCACAGGATCATAATTTCCAAGGTATTAAAAACCATTTCATCATAAACACCATGCCACAGCGTCCACACCAGTGACACACTTATCCTGTTTGGGTTTTAAGTTCTCATGTGACAAGGGCCAAATTTTGTTCTTTTTCATATTTAAAAATGCAAGTTACATGCTTTTATCTGGACTTCTCAAACCAGCTGCTCAGTGTAGTGACTGCCCCATGCCTGGTGACTGTACTAATGCTTTTAATGCTCTTAGGTGTTCTGTGCATTACTTCTTCCCTGATGCCCTTCACTCTGCACAGGCGTAGTCTGTTCCTTCTCATCATTTTCTGTTTGCTTTCCAGCTTAGTTTTCCAATATATCACTCCTTACTCTGATCAAAAGGATTAACAGAGCTAAAAGGCTTAATGAAAGCAGACATTATATTTGGCACGGGGTTGCTGGTGCCTGTGCTGTGGACACTGTAACCACTCTGGTTAGATGAAGAGCATTGAAACAGCTCATTATAATTATTTTCAGGTACATCCTTAGCTATTTTTTAAAAAAATGTTGAAACCCTCTTTAGATGATCACTGCAAGAGGGATTTATCTTGACTAATTTTATCCATCTAAGTTTTGGGACTAGATTAGGCCCATACAGTTCTCAGAGGAGAGCAGCTGCAGTGATATGGCAATACAAAATGTCCAGATTGATTCATTCCCTTTGTCTTCAGAGCAGGAGCTGAGGGTGTTATGCTCAGACTGGGAGCTTGTGCTGTGCCCTCTGCCTGGGAGAAGATGCTGTGGGGGCAGTTCCATCTCCCCCACGTAGTGTAAAGCTCACACTCCACCCCTAAGTACAGTCTAAGAGGTATTTAAATGGTACTGGCCCTAGGCCCACTCAAGGATTTAATTCCTTTGGATTTATGTATGGATTTTATTTTACCAAAGCTATTTAGCACAAGGCATTAGGTAATGCCGCCTGCTTTGGAAATCTAGGGCTTGTGGGTTTTACTGTTTTACTAATGCCCAGCAGAACAGTGAAGTCCTTACTTAATGAACATAGCAGTTTTAATGCAAGGAAAAAGGGAAACATTTGGCTGTTGGACAGAGTTATATCCTTGCAGTGCCCCTAGTGTTTGGCAAGCATTGTTTTATACCCAGGTGAAACTCATATTAAGTCCCACAAGTGCTGGGAGAAGGTTGGTGACTGGACACTTTCCTTTCACCCAGCAGTTGTCTCCTAAGGTCAAGGCATCCTTGACAAGGCTTCACAGGACACCTGTAAGCTTGCATTATATGAGAGTGAGGAGCAGGAGAGCCATCCCAAAAAGAGCCATTGCCCCAGCACAACACTTCTTAACTGATGCTGAGTATGAGACCACTTCCATTCTGCCTGAGAGTTACCAGAGTTGCTGATAATTCAGCTGAGAAAGGCTAAGGTTTTGTTGCATCCAGAAGGATGAAATGAAGGAGGGTTTGTTTATATGTTAAGCATATAATAATAAGGCAGAGCACAGTCCTCTAAAGGAAGGGGTAAAACACAACAAACAAAATAACTGTTGCTACTGGTTTAAGTTACCAAAGGTTTTGTCTGTTTTCCTCAGGTGATTGCAGTCGTCACCTATTTCCTTGGAAATCTTAACATTGGTACCTGTGGATTACTTCATGTTATACAAAGTGATCGACTACATTTTCATCACCAGCTGCCTGCCAGGGGTCTGCTGCAGACTCACCATTAAGCTCTCAGGTTCCTCAGTTGCAATGAATAATGACCAAAAAGTTCCACCTTTTCTGAAATGCACCAAAAAATGAATGGTCGAGGGGCGATACTAAGAAAAACAAAACAAACCAAGCAAATGGCCTTGAAGTTGTTTTGAAAGACTTGTTGATGTGAAATTCTCAGTACTTAAATCATTATTCAAAATGTACCTTGAATCCCATTATGATTTTCCAATCACTGAAGGATGGTGTCTAAGCATTGCATAGGTAGAGAATTAACAAAAGCTCTGTGGGAAGAGCTTTTTCACAGCCATGGGTGAATATTAGTCATACTTGCATATTCTTTTTTCCTCACGTCAAAGGTCTGAGGAGACAAAGAGCTGTGCCTTGGACAGTTTTGAAATCCATCAGTCTCAACTGGTCCTGAAAGGACCCCTCTGAGGAAAGGTTTTTTGTGCACAAGTATCACAGCACTTCAAGGGGTCCATGCCTTCAGGTACATAACACTGTGTTTCCAAAGAACACTTCCCTGAGGTAAAAAGAAAAGTACATCTATCCCATATTGCATGAAGTCTACTCATTTGAAAACAATCTCATTCTCTCTTTCCAGAACAAAAGCCTAATTTAAAATTATTACATTAATACCAAGAATGAGTAGGATAAACAGCATATTTTTTTAATTGCCATTTAAGAGTAGTTGAAATCCAGACTCATCTATTACCTTATAGATTATTTCTATTTATGAATATAAACAATACTCTTGCCTTCTTTCCCTGTTACCAGTGACTCATATGTTAGGGTTTAATTCTATTGCAAAACCAATTGCACATATCACAAAATAAGGTAAATTTTCATATTGTGAGGTTATGCAGTTCATGTACAAATGATGCTTTTGCTGTTTTTCTTTTAAATATGACATTTTTGCTCCTGGTTTCTTTCTTTTCTCCCATTTTTCACGGCAAATGATTCTCTTTTTTTTCAGTTGGAAATAAAATGAAATACAAAGCAGACCTTTTTCTTTTTAAATTGCACAGGCGGTTTGGATCAGAAATAATAAAGGGCTCTTCACAACATTACTTTAGTAGGCCTTGCTGGTGAGGAGAAAATGTGCCTAATGATGAATACTTAACGAGATTTGATTAAAGCTTGCCATCAATTCCTTGCCCTAAATGTTACAAGTTGTGAAAGTACATTAGCACCAGAGGATACAGCTCCTAAGACCCACCCTTGCACACTAAACACTATGGCTGGATCCCAGATACCTGGCAGCACTCCAGGATGAGTTTGTGCCGATGACAGTCAGTGTTGGCAAGGGCTGGACTCAGACATGGACATGGACCCAGAACCAGACCCATCAGAGTGCGGTGGGTGACCAGTGCTCATGGAGTGAGCGTGCGGACAGACACCCTGTGTCTTTCCCCACAGCCCCACCTGGGGTTATGGCTCTAAACCAGTCACTAAATATTTCTGCTGTGGCTTCCCCAGCTCTTGCCTTTTTACCAAATGCTTCCAGCAATATGTGAAGAGGTACAGATGGGCCCGACCCTGCACAATAGCCGAGACCACTCATGACTAGAGACCTTGCATCCTCTGAGTATTGGGCTGGTATGGCAAGATAGCAAAAGCCATCCAAAACAGCCCTCAGCCACACAGCCAGCAGAATTTCCCTTTTGCTGACCTGCATCAGGGACATAAAATCCTTTTGCTTGGTGTGAACTCTCAATATTTTCTGTGCAAACCCCATCTGCTGAGGTTCAAGCAAACCGAGAGAAACCTCTTCCCCACAGATCCCTGGGGCTTTGACATGCATTGGTGGCCAGAAGCCAAGTACATTTTGGGGAGTAGCAGCAAACAGCTGCTTTTCAGACTCTTCCCAACACAGTTTTAAGACTTGCTCCATGCAATTATTACTAGCATGATCCAAACTCAGCTTCCAACCTTGGCATGAGCAGGACCTATTAGCCTGTTTTTCCTAAAGAAACATTATGCACAGTGATCATTAATATTTTTTAAACCCCTGGCCAGTTTCAGTCAAACCTAGCAGCCAGGCAGCAGTCTGGGAGACCCCAAGTTCCTACAAGATTCATGAACCATATGTGTGGCTGGGACTGCGGAAATGGGAGGAAAAGCAGGCCAACCTGTATGAGACCTCAGAGAGCCCAGCAAGACTGAGATGCTGTGGATGACCTGCTCTAGGAAAGCTTTGCAATGTTTTTCCATCCGCCTCGACACAGGAGTGTCCAGAGGAAAAGCAGATTTTAGTATTTCCAGTGTCATTTTTTTTTTACAGCAGTATCATGAACGTACACTCTCTGTCCAATGTCTCTCTGTTGGAACCAGCCCTTGCTGCAAGGTGAAAACAGACAATTAATTTTGTGAATGTCAGAAGCCTCTCAGAGGGTTTCTCTGGTGCCAGCTGCAGTTGCTTCCTCTTGGTCCGAGAGACAGGCAAATCCAGCCAGGCAGTGAGGAAAATGAGGAAACTATTGCTCTTCTATTTGAAAACGTGCCTTTGTTCAAAGCAGTGTTTTTGCCATGAGCACACGTGCCTGCAGGGAGCTTCCTTCAGGGACTCGGCTGTAAAATGAGGCCACAAGGGCAGGCACAGAAGGACTGCAAAGTCCCCCGGCTGTTTCTTTGAATGGCTGCCTTAACAAGGAGGTACAATGACAGCCTGTGCTCATAGATACTTCGAAAATCAGCCAGCAGTAGCTTCCTCACTAGTGTCTTGGGTTTTTTTTTAATTCTCAACTGTACATTTTTAAACAGAAGATTAGCATGTCTCCTGTAATAGCAGCAGTTTTGCTGCAGTGCCTCAGCAGAAGGCAGCTAAAGAGGACAAACTGAATCTGGACACAAGGAATTTGCAATGAGCAGTCCTTCCCCAGGACTGGCCTCAGCACAGATCACAGAAAGCTGTGCTTCTTCACTGATCCAGGCTAAAGCTAATTAAAGATGCCAGAGGTTATTTCTAGTAACAAAGCCAACAAACACTTCTGAGTGATTAGCATTTTTCAGACTCATTAAGATACAAAAATAAAAAAATCCTTATCCCTTTCTTTTGGTTCAATGCTGCAATATTTCCCTAAGGCAGAGGCCAGCTAAAAAGAGGGGCTCTGAGAGATGTGCAAAGATAGCACCTTTGTCAACCAAAGAAACCTCCTTCAATTATTCAGAGCATCTGCTGTTCTCGAATTTCTCGTTCTTAGAGCTCCAGCAAAGTGGTGCATTTGGCAGTAGTTCTTATTAACTCACAGGACAGCACAAGTAAGGAACATATGTATTCACAAGGTAATTAATGCTCCAAGTGAATATTGTGGTAAGAAGTTTCCATACACATTTGCAAACTATCTGCCAAATACATATTTTGAAGAGTAGCAACTTCATATGGAAAAGGTGAATGTAATCATAAGTAGACAGGAAACAAAACTGTCTCTTTTTCTCATTCATTAACAGCCAGAAAATTGACCAAAATACTCACAAAGGTGCAAGCATCGAAAACCAGTGAACACAGCCTACAGCCAACTGACAACTAGGAAAATCAGTCTCTCTGACATCTGTAATATTTTGCATCTGAAAGGCAGACTGGAATTGAATTCATGGCAAAACAATATTTTAAAAGGTTGCTGTGAGAGTTTCGTGTCTATACTGCAATGCTATGAGTTAGAAAAATTCAAATGGACTTTGTTTTCTCCAAGGCTAAACTAGGATACTGAAATTACATGAGCTTGATACAGAGCTAACAGACAGCATGCCCATTTTATCATATTAATCCTTTTGCAGTGTATTTCTAATGGCATTCTCATTCCAAGATCCCTTTTACAATGTATCGCCTTGATGGGAAGACAGGATGCTTCATTTGGCGGGCCAACCCAGCCCATCCTCCCAAGCCATTGCATTGCATCTCCTCAAGAGTGATTAGACACTACAGTTGACTGAACCAAAGAAATCCCCTCTGTTTCCTCAGTTGTCACAGATACATTACCCTTTGTGTGTCTCTGCAGAATTGCTGGCAGCATTTCTTTCCAAGGTGCCAGCTGAAAGGGAGCCTGAATAAATCAGCTAGGAGTGGCTGATCTTCATATATATGGTCTGTCAGGGAAGGCAAGCAAACTACCTCCAGTAAAATCATGGCAAAATGGTGCATAACATACCCCAGCAACTTGCAGTAAGGCTATATATACATTTATATAGATGTATGTGTATGTATGTATATACACAGACATATATACATCGGTGATGTGCACGGCTTCTAACCAGACAAAGGAGTGGGCAGGTTCAGAGCGTTGTCTGCAATTTGACTTCACGAACCACTAATCTGGTTATGTTCCCTTCAATCAAACTTCGTTGATTCCTTTATCTGGTGCAAAAAAAAACCAAAAAAACAACCCCGAGCGGGTATTATTGTGCACTTTCCTTATTCCCCTTTCACCGCACAAACCATCCCGTCTTAAAACTCTCTTAGAAAAGTGCAAAAGGGCTCAGCCGTGTTAGGCAGGGGCCCTTTCAAAGCATGCCGTCCCGAAGAGGATCCCGCAGCCGCAGGGCTCGGGTGCCCCGGAGCTGTGGCCGTGCCCTCCGCAGCCAAGCCCCGAGCGCTGGGCCT
>WEIU01021175.1:5676-25932 GCA_013389925.1 Aegithalos caudatus
CCTGGGCACAGCCCATCGCGGCCCTCAGAGCTCGGACCGGGCCCTCCTGACGCTGGCCGCGCCCCTCGGCCGCCTCCGGCTGGGCTCGGTGTCCTCGGGTCCCTCCCGTGCGATGTCCCGGGATGCTTGCAGAGCTCCTGCGGTGGCTGCAGGAAGGAAGAGGTGGTGTCGAGATCCTAGAGCGGGTGGAGTTCAGGTTTTGCCTTTCTTGCCATGTTCTGGCCTCTCTCTTAGAGTGGCTGTGACAGATCTGGGTTTCTTGGTCAAAAGTGATTTCGTCTGTCAAATGCGCCTAACCTGTTGTCATGAGCATCACGCTCTCCTGTTGTAATATCAGAATAGAATATAGAATTACTTCTTTCTGCTGCCCCGTGTAACGTCAGTGTGTGCCCTGGGGAGAGACAGACTCTAAACCCGGCTTAGATTTGCAAGGCAGAAGTGGTATTTGCTTGGCCTTGTCTAGCTGAGCTCGACATGAGCTTGTCAGATACACTCAGATGTCACTGATTTATGTGGATAGCAACAGTGCTTTGAGATATGTTTGCCTTTTGAGAGATACAGGGGGTAAGAAAGACCTTTCTAAACTTGTGAAAACAGTATCAGCAATGCCCCTATCCATAAGCTTTCTTACAGTCAAGTAACTGACTGGCCTTTCTTATTCCATGTTTCAGAGGGAGATTATTCATAGAGAGAATATGAAAAAAAGCATATATTTGAAATTTCTCTATTTTGTTCTCCATTGTTTTGAAAAGTGTGAATTAACTCAATAATGCTTTTCTACATCTTCAGAAAAAGTCCCTGGAGTCCATCAACTCCAGGCTTCAGCTGGTTATGAAAAGTGGCAAATACGTGCTTGGCTACAAACAGACCCTGAAAATGATTCGTCAAGGCAAAGCCAAGTTGGTCATCCTCGCCAACAACTGCCCTGCTTTGAGGTAAGCAGATGTGTGAGAAAATAGTGCTGGGATGGGTTCTTTGTACAAATCCAGTGTATGCTTTGTGCTAATCGCTTCAGAGACTTAATACAGGCAGGTTTGCTGGCATGTTCTAGAGTGCTCTGAAATAAAAGCAACAGGTAGTTTGCCTGCAGTCATTTCAAGTCCAGAAGTGTTGAAATGCTTCCTGGTGTTTCTCTGGCTTTCTAATTCAAGGAGTTTGCACTAGAGGAAATATTGGAAGCTTTTCACACTTAATAGCGTTCACTGAGAGTGTAATGGGGCTAAATTCCCATGTTTTTCCAAAGCAGTATATTGGAAAATAATTTTACAGCTAGGAAGATTGATAGCTGATTTAAAATACTTGAAGCACACAAAATTTGTTGAAGTTAGTTATAAATTTGGGGTCCTGGCTAGTGAAACTGCTTTTTTGAGAATGTAATCTGTATTAATATAATGACATTTTCCTCACTGAATATCTGGGGCCTTCTTGTTCAAGGGATATTGACAGGGTCAAGAAAATGTAAATGTGAAACCCAGAAATTAGGTACTTGGGAAATAGCAGGACTGTTGCAGTGGGCTGCAATCCCCAGTAGTAATGGGAATCCCAGAACACTTGGGAAACAGTACTGACTGCTAGACTCCCCTAGTGAGAGTCAGAAGAGAGGGCAGTATAGATGGACTTGTTGTTTTAAATTACAATATGGTTCCTTTCTCAGCTGCAACAACTGTGTCTCTCCATTCATCTGGCCACCACTGGCCATCAACAGTGAGTTGTTTGGTTTATGCACTTTGGCACAGCTCCTGTGGCCTTGCAGAGGTCTGCAAGTGCTGAATCCTACTGTGTAGAAATGGGCCCGTGTAGGAGCAGCCTGAAGGCTTTGTTGTTACAAACCTTTAGCAGACATCTAAATAAAGGTTCCTGAGCCACAACCCTGGAGTGATTTGCCTCACAAGAAACAGCTGTGTTTCTCTGGGTGGGAAGGAAAAGTGTCTTAAGGTTTAAGTGTAGTAGGAGTTAAAGCTGCTCTCTTTGTATTGCAGTTGGTCAGAATTGTTTGTGGGTCCTGTTAACACGCAGTTTTTGGATTTCAGGAAATCAGAGATTGAGTACTACGCTATGCTTGCCAAGACCGGTGTCCATCATTATAGTGGGAACAACATCGAGTTGGGCACAGCATGTGGAAAATACTACAGAGTGTGCACACTGGCCATCATTGACCCAGGTAATTCCCTCCTGCACTGTAGGGACCAAATGAGGAGGTGTCTGTGGTCCTCCTTTCTCCTGTGAGTAGCAGCACTGAGCAAGTAATGAGCAGGAGTGATGACACACTTCACTGCCTTTTTCCATCAGGTTTAACACTTAAAATTTCCTCTGACCAAGATCCTGTTGTTCTTTTGTGAGTCCTAGGTTCTTAGAACCTGGAAGGGCTGCTGCTTCTCTTGCACTTAACTCTTTTACTGCTGAGCCCTGTGAGCATTTTGTCTACTTGTCAGTTTGTAGGGAGGTTTCAGTGTCTGGGAAGCAGCTGTATGGGTCCTGTTTCTAAACCCATCAGCTAGGACAGGAGCTTGCACAACATGCTGTTTACAACAGCCCTGTTTGACCTTAATCTGAGACAAAGGACTGTAACTTGTCCTGCTTCCCAGAATAATATATAGAAAAATAACCAAGAGGCAGGTGGATATTCATCAAGGGAATGAAAATTACGTTCAACACTATTTTTAAACTCTAAGTTTGTTGTACGTTGTATGTAATTGCTATGGTTTGGTAAGAGTCTTTGTCTGAGAGTTGCTAAAATTTGCCATCCTCTTTCCAGAATCTTTTAAGAGAAGAATCAATCCCATTTTGAGTTTATTGACCAGAATATATACACATAGGTTTAATGATTTCTGTTAATAACTTTAACCAACTGTTCCCCAAGTCACAATTGTTTGAATTTCCTAGTTCTTCAAAAAACTTTACTTGCATGTATTCTAATAGTAGCTGTAAACTTAATTTTCAAAATGTCACTTTACAGTTTGGTTTTGGGTGGGGTGGGAGCTGCCAGTAAAATCCTAATGCTGTGTGGCTGACAATGCGAATATTCTCGCTGTCCTGATATTTCTGTGATCAGGGGAGGCTAGACATTCGCTACAGTAAAACTATGCATTGTGTCCTCCAGGACTGGATGTTGTTTCAGTCCTGGCTTTGTAAATGCTGGTGACAGGTGCACAATTTCTGGAAGATACTTGGATATCTGGATATTGTATTTGGATTAGAAAAACACATTTAAAGTATTTTTATCAATTTTATCAAAATTACTTGCTTTTTTCCTAAGCTGACTATCTGTTGCATTTAGGTTGTTTTCTTTTTGTAGAATCACTGTGGTGATTTTGTGGGTGGGTTTTTGTTGTTTTTTTCTTATTTTTATTCCTAAAAGCATCTTTCTGTGGGTCCTCTTGTAACAATAGATTTTTGTTTTACAGGTGACTCTGACATCATTAGAAGCATGCCAGAACAAACCAGTGAGAAGTAAATGCTGTAAAGGTGTTATTTCTACAATAAAATTGGCTACAGATCTCTTAGAAGAAAAATTCGTATCATACCTTTGTTAGTTTTAGGGAACAAACTATATAAATGAAGATTCATTACCACTGCTGTGCTTCCTGTTGTGTTAGAAATAACCTTCACATGGCAAAATTTGCCTTTCTTTCTGTAGGCATTGTGGATCTTGAGAGGTAAGTGAAGGAAGGCTTGATCATGGCAAGGATGGTGCCAGATCCCAAGGTCTAGGGCTTCCTTAGTGTTTGCTTTCAGGGTGCTAATGCCAATACAAGGCACAGCATGAGGGACAGTACCAAATTTGGGATGTTGGTGGGGAACCCTAAGGGTTTACTTAGATTAAAATAATTCACTTTTTACCAAGTGCATCGAGTACTAATGTGCATTAGTTCTTTGGTGTTTTCCTTCCAATAGTACATGTTTGTAATGGGGCAAACAGGATGTGGCTTCTGGATGCGTAACATACACTTTCAGTAAGACACCAGTTAACTTCACAAAGCTGTTTTTAAATCAGTAGCCTTATTTTTTAGTCCTCTGAAGATACTGGAGACAGATGAGTTGGTGTTCTCAAATCACAGTTGCTGAGAACATCAGTATCTTAGAGATTTGTGCCTGTTTTGTGTGAGACCATGACTGCAAGATACTCCTTGTTACTAGGGATTGTTAATTGAGGAGCCAGTGATTTTCTGGCATGGTAAAAGCAAGTACCTAATAAAAATCCGGATGTACCTGTAACCTTGCAGAATTCTAAAATATGCCAAAACACAGTGCACCTTTCAAAGCTTGCTGTTGTGTATCCATGCACACTCATCAGCTTCTCTGAGATCATTTAATCACTTAAGTTCTGCTGCAACTACTTCTGTTATAAAAAGGATGAAGTTTTGCATTTCCATTTGGAGATAGTCAAGAGGCAAACTCCCAGGTGTGTCAGAGCAAAGGAGGAAGTGCTGGCATATTTACCTATTAAACCACAAATCTGGATGACTTGCTGTCAAGGGAGTGAGACTTAAAGACACTTCAGGTGGCCAGAATAGAAGCAGTTTGCTGGTTTTGTTTGAGTTTTAATACTTAAGATGTGTGCAGTTAGCTGAACTGACCAAGTACTACTTTCAGAATTAATATAGTACTTGCATTCAGGGAAGTTACTGCTGACCAAAGGACAGCAGGGAGGAGTTGGATAGTCTGGACATGATCAGAAGTTCTTGAAACTTCAGGTTGTGATGCCCTGATAATCCAGCAGACTTCCCACTTCAAGCATTTAATTCCATCACAGTTTAAGCACAAATGTGTACATTTATATTTTTACTTCCTACTGATTCCAGTAGTTACTCTTGTTTGAAGAATCAGTGGCTGTGAGTGGTGTCCCATTTGTTCTCTATATGTCTGTATACACAGAACTATATATACACACACAGACTGCTTAAAATACTAAGAGTGGAGGAGGTAAATACAGAAAAGCAAGCCAAATAAATTCATACCCTAAAAAAACTTCAAAACATGGAGGTTTCATTTCAAAAAATAACAACATTTTATTACTTTGCATAGCTTATTTCAGTTGTTCTGCTTAATTAGAACTTGTGCTAGTTACTATATCGTTTATATAAAATTTTCAAAATTTCTTATCTGCAATCAATGCAAGACAATACATGGCATATAAATGCAAGGATCAAAAATATTATTTTCAACTTCAGACACAAAGGTGATTTTACTTTGAACCAGTTTAAGAAAATAGCTCTGACAAGTTTGTATGTATAAATATACAGTGTAGTGTACACTTAAAATTGTGATCAGTATTTTAGCCTGTTTTCCAAGTCTTCCATTCTCTTTGTCATTTCTTCCAGTAGATAAAAGTTAAGGAAAGAGGGCTATTGATAGGATGCATTAATAGAAAGTCAGCTACCTGATTGCTATGGTCCATAAGCATTCTCTTGTTTCTCCTCTTTGACTCCCAGTAGTTTCTCATTCAGTATTCCCCTGTATTTTCTTGTTCTGATTTGATCACCTGAGTTGAGAAAGCTGTGTGAAACCTGTCCTTAACAGGCATACTTTGATGTGGAGTTCAGACTGCAGCTTATTAAAAAGGCTGGTTCTACAAATTGATTGCTCTTCTCTGTTTTAAAGGTAGGGTAAATATTTATCTAGTTCATGCTGTTTAAAAAATGTTTCACTTAATCATATGGAAAACTGCACATAACTAACAGTAGATATAAAACAGTGGGGCTGTGAGACCTCAGTAAGAATGTTTGCTCCTCATGAACTGTTCCTGGCTACAGTTGTGACTGTTTTCCAGGTGAATGTGGAATAGAGCACAACACACTATAGAATCTAGGGTTGGTTCTGTTTACAGTAAGAAACTGTAGCAATGCAAAATAGTGTACAGCATCCCATTCCTGATAAGCACTTCCAGTTGGCAGGAGTGCTGTTTCCTGGAAGAGGAGGTTGGACCACTTCTGTTCACTTCAGCATCTCTGAGTGCCATGGAAAGGCTGCAGCCAGGGGAAGCTTAGAGGAAGAGGAGGCCTAGCATCTAGTGAGATCTGAAGGCACAGAGATATAACTGAGGATGAATTTGCTGCACCCCACTCCTTGCTTGTTTGACATGGGTCTTGAGTTCAACATTTTAAGGTCTTACACGAGGCAAGATGGAGAACTGGGCGTATAAATTGGGATCTTTGCCACATTGCTGCTAGGAATTTTTTAGGGCAGACAGGCAAATTGAATTTGTCCTCTTGAGTTTGGCCAGAACAACCATGTGTCCTCTTTTGACAGCAGGAGAATCTCCTTTTGCTAGTAAGCCTGGACATTGGGTTTGGAGGCAATTCATGTCTGCTGCAGCAAGGTTACTACTCTCTGCATACAAGCACCATGTGAAATACATTTTCCTCAACAGCTGTATTTCTCAAGTGTTCACAGAGGCAAAGCAGTGAAAGTGCACTCAACTACTGATAGAAGTTAATGTAGCTGGACACAAAACAGTTTGGACTGGTTGCTCTAAATTTGTATTTAAATGGAGCTACTTTTGTAGCCAAGATCTCCCTCCACCACGCCCAGATCTCTGAGGTCTAGCCAGCAGTCTGCAGTTACCAAGAACCAGTGTATCACCTACCTGAGCTGCTCTTGACATAAAGCAGAGAAATGAGGTTTCTAATAAAGAGTAAACTGGATAGTTCATACTCAATAAAGCAGTGGCTGCACAGTGCTCTGAGGAAATGCTTAGCAGTGTTCCTATTAAAATTTCTAGTCTCAGGCTCAGTGTGGACAGGTTTTTCATCACCTTGAGCCATTGGAGTAGAAATCACAGGGTTGCCTGCTCAAATGGTAATGCAAAAAAACACATTAAGCTTCTAAACTGAGCAACTAAGTTCTTTGAGTAAGCTCAGAGTTCCTCATAGCCCAGCTGCAGGAGATTGTGGTGAAGAGCTTCTAAAGGAGCAAGAAATGGTCTCCTTTCTTGTCAGCATGCATGCTGGAATGCTGCATGACATAAAACACTTAAGGATGTGGGAAATTACCTAGAAGTTTTTCTCCAAAGTTGTTTGGAGAAGTCTTGTCAGAGCAGTATGTATGTTGAGCATTTGAAGTACCTAGCAATAACCTTACACGGATGCTTTCTCCTTTATGAAATCTGCTTTGCATGGAGTAATTTAACCAAGTGATTATAACATAATTCCTTAAAGTGTCTGCCAAAGGATTCACTTGGGAAGGTGAGAGGGAGGCTGGCTGCTGCAGGGAAGGTCTGAACTGGGCAATGTTCTGCATCAGGTTACAGCCACTAAGGGCTCTGCTTGCCTCCCTCTGCACAGTGTGCACAGTCTGGAGCTGTTCCTGTCTAGGAAGCACACAGTGATGAGCTGTTGGTGGCACTGCACTCTGCAGAGATTAAGTGCTTACTGCTCTTGCACACAGTTACACAACTGAAGTAGAAGATGTGGTGTTTTCTTAGTGTTTATTTGATCAGAAGCAGCTTTCATGAAGAAAACATGAATTTGCTGCATAAATAGTATGTGATGAGTTGTAGTGCCAGTTTTCTGCTGCTGTTTCCTGAGGCAGTGTAAAGGCTGCTGCAGTAGCAGCTCCCTTGAAATAGACAAACTGCAGCAGAAGCTACTGATCTACACTTTGCTTTTTATCTGCATTTATTTTAATGCAAGATTAACCAAACCTGAGTCCTCTGATTTCATCTTTTTAATTACTGCATATGGTGCCTCACCAAGCAGTTCAGCAGGGAAACATCTGCACTCTGACACAGTAGCCAGTAAATGCTATTTCAGTAGCATCTGAAGAAGTAACCCAAAGCAAAGCATGTTAGTCTTGAATTTGACCAGTTGTTTCTTTGCTGTTTCTGAAGGTGTTTACTGTAAGGGGTTATTAAAATTCAAGATTCATATTAATATTTTGGTTGCTTCTATGAAGGAGAAGCAGATGAAAAGTTAAAGGCTTTGGTTCCTGGAAACTTTTGTTAAAGGCTTGGTTCTTGGAAACGAACTATTACGTAGTTTAGATTTCCATTACAATAAACTGATTTTAGCTATGGAGGCAGTTTAGACTTGATGCAAAAACATTTAGTTTGTTTTAACCTGCCTTTCTTACCTTGTCTGTAAGAAACAGTTACTCAGAAAGGATATATCTCTGGGTGAGTCTTCTTACTTCACTGGTTGCATAGTTCTGGAATGTCACAAGGTTTTCACATTTGCACTGGTCGTTATCTTTTGAGGCTTTTGCTGAAAAACAGAAACACTTAAGCACAGGCTAAATGCTGAATAAATTGAATAGGATGGGGAGGAAATGACAAGGAATTATAAATGCAGAGCAGGTTTAATACAGCTTCCTGTGCTCAAAACAGGTCAACATCCAAGGGACCACCGTGAAGCAGATTCTGTCGGTACTGGAAAACAGTACAAAATGTGTAGTTCTCTATGTTCAAAGAACAGTCTGGGTTATTCTAAACAAAGGTAACCTGATTACCTGTTGTGGAGTGAATATGACTGTCTTCAAAAAGATACTTGTGGTGTACTGCAAGATGTGGACAGTCAATGACATCTGTGATGGCTATTGTGGTTGATTCAGGTCCTGCAGGAAACCCCCAAAAGTCTAAACATCAGACCCACTAAATTATAATTTTATTTTTTTCTCTATTCACATGCACTGAGTTCTTAATTAGTAAGTAAATCTCACTAATTGCAGTGAGAATCATTCAAGGAAAGGACTAGGGATGCAAAGATGTGGAGGAACGAAGCTGTTAGGCTGTATTTACTGTATACATGATTTAAGTTCTGGGTTGCAGAACTGAAAGGGATTTTGTGAAGGTTTCTGTGAGAAACAGAAATGATTGAAAGTTGAACATGCTTAAAGTGTCACGTGCAGTGTTGAAAGATAAGTTTCCCCATGAAATACTCATTCAGATGATGTAGGAAACATGCAGCCATGCTTTTATTACAGTCAATCTCCATTTTTCACATTGCAGAAAGTAGGGTCACTTGGAGGGGCGAGGAGACAGGGACATGGGATGAACCATTTTAGCTGAATTGTGAGAGTTCTCTACAGAAGGCAGCATGAAAAGGCAGCAGGAGAGGACACTTGAGTTAAACCAGCCAACCTGAAGGCTGTGGACCAGTCTTATGAAGCCTCCCTGATGATGCATCCTGCTGGTGAGGTGACTCTCTCAAGGCTGGTAGATAGAAATTGCCAAAGGAAATGGTATCACAAAAGGAGCAATAAAAATGTTTACATTCCCTAGAATTTGAGATGTTTCTTGCCAGTAACTTGGTGGTTGTCTCTCATAACACATGGAGAATGCCTCATACCTGTGCTATTTAGAAGAGGTACAGTGTTGATGGAAACTCCAGGACTTGCCCTTCAACTCAGACTATCAGAGGAACTCCTCCAAAACCAGAAGTGATTATTTAATAATAGTGAAGCAATCTGAAATGACAGCAATCTACTTTGTGTCCTACAATGAAAATTCTTTCATGTTTCATTATCATCCATCATCCTTTGGGGTGGTTTGAATAAGAATCTTGCTTGGACAAAGAAAAAGTTTCTTCCTGTCCTTCAGCTTTCTTCTTTATAATGGGAAACATTGATCAGGGAGTTGGAAGTTTTTAGGAGTGAAGGGTGCAGCAGAGTCTATTCGATACACTACAGTTATAAGCAGAAATACACGTTTCTAATTCACGAAGCACAGCCTTTGAAATGTAAGGATTTGTTTCAGAGTCCAGACCCCGATCTCATTAATCAAGAGACGAGAGGAAACAGCCTCAGCCATTGTGTGCCCTGCCCCTTTCCTGCCGCCAGAGGGCGGTGTGGAGGCAGCTGCCGTTCCTTAGGAATGGGTCCTTCCTTAGGAAATGAACGCTTCACCTTCGCCTGACTCCGGACCCCTCCTGGCCCCGAGGAGCTAAGGAGCAGGAGTTCAACAACTGCACGGCGTGCCCGATGAGGCCAGGGTGCATGGGCATCCCGGACACACTGCCTTCTCTGGAACCCAGAGCTCCTTCCCTGGAAGTGGATGCATGGGGGTAAAAGGTGACAGGGCAAACTTGCCTGACAGGCCAGGAAGATGCAGTAGGGAGCTGGAAGATGCTTCTGTCACATCCAGGTTTGCTATAACTATTGGGGTTTAGTAATTTTTGACAGATTCACAATAATATACAGCTGTGATAAGTTGCACTGGGAAGATGAGGCCCTCTGGAGTGGAGGTTGGAATTACAGAGCAGGAATGTCAGGGAAGAACAGATGAGTGGTTGAGTAAGAAGACCAGAGATCAGGCAGCAGAACTACAATATTTAGATATAGATATCTCAGTCTCTGCATGGGAACCAGCTGCTGGAAGGAACAAGATTTTGGAGAAGAGGTCAGGGCAGAGAGGTGTGGGATGAGCTCACAAGGGAATGAAACAAATGTAAGGCAGAGTCTAGCTGGAGAATGATCAAGTGGGAACAAGGATGGTGAAGATTTTTGTTGTAGGAGAGGTGGAGCAGGTAAGATGAATCTTGAGTTTTTGACCTTGGATAATGACTTGCTCTAGAAGTTCAGCAGCTACAAGCTAATAAGGGCGTGTTTAAGAAGGGCAGAGGAACTGACCTGAAATGTTTGAGCTTTGGACACAGGGCTGGTATGGACACATAATTAGGGATAGGAAAAAAGACAGATGCACTGGTAGAGATGTGGCAGTAGGTCTCCAGTTTAGAAGAGGAATTGGGCATTTCAGAAACTCCTCTCCAGGCTTCAGAAATTAGTTGGGGCTCTAAGATTTCTGATCCCATTGCCTCTGAAGCTGAATAAACACAAAAGTATCGACAGAAGCTGATCACCCTGAATCCCTTGGTGAAGTCAGTGCAATGAATAAATTTGTTGGGAAACAATGCCGAAGTGGGATGTTTGTTTTTAGTGTTCTGTTTTGTAACAAAACAACAAATTTGTTAGGAGGAGCCCGTGATAAGGTGTCATCAAAAGCAGTGTCTGCGTATTTGCTGAGCTGATAATGATCCACAATTTGGAAGGAGAACAGAATGTTAACCAGCCGGCTGCTGAGCACTGTCATCTGATCAGGGCTGGGGTCTTGTGATAAAAATAGTGTATGATCATGTCATTAAAAGCTCCCATAGTGCACATGCTCAGAACAGGGCTGAGGCTGCAATCATATTGAGTGCGTATTATGTATGACATTGCCAGAGCCTCGTTAGTGCTTCCAGTCAGATGAGAAATTAACATTAACCAAAGCAATGAATGGGAACATTCCAATTGAATTCCTCTTAATAAGAGGCAAGAGAAAAAAACCCTCCTTTTTTTGCCTTTGCTACTAGTCATCAAGAATAATTAATAGTAATCAGCAGCTATTTTACATGGGAGATGCCTTCTTGCAGAATAAAAGAAAAAAGCCTAACCTCCAAAGAAACATTTGGATGGCTTCTACTTGAGTTGGAAACATGCAGTCCACAGCTGGGAATAGGGATGAGAGGCTCTGTCAGTGGAGTCCATGAGAATAGGATCTCCTACTGTCCTCACAAGCTGGAGCCTCAGAAGATCTCAGCTAAGGAACAAAGCTGGAGTAAAGATAAAAGTCATTGCTGTTGCAAAGGAGGAGAAAAATTTGCACTGTATACAACAGAAGGAATAAAAAGAACTTTCAGATGGTACAACAGGTTTGGAGGCAGAATTTCTGGTGGAGTGAGTTGATGAATAATAGGTAGTCCTGGAGTGTCCAGAAAAACAAGGCTGGGTCAGTCCTCAGGTCACAGGTGTGAGGCATCCATTGCCTGTGTAGACAAGGAACTGCCACAGAGGGGCAGGATTTACTTATTTTTTTTCATATTGCAAATAATGTAGTTAGAAGAAAAAAAAATGGTGGTTGCTAACCGCTGTTGTGGGTACCTGAAGAATGCATTTCCATCACTGAGCTCTGGGGTTTGCTGCTCAGTGAGAGTTATTATACTGGGGTTTGCTAATGAGTGAGAATTATTGTTCTGGCTGCCAGATCGTTTTGGCCTTGGCATCTCCAAAAGCTTTTAAGATGACATGCTGTCATTGGGGATTATCTGCCTAATAAGGTTAATTGAACTGACTTGGGTTTATATTATCATGGTATTTCGTATTTCAGAAAGATGAAACTGGGACTTCTTAGGACTGAAGGACAAAGAGTATGCAAGCTAAGAAAGATCCTCAAAGTATTTTTTACAGAGTCTTCCTTGACATCTGCACAAAGAAATGTCCTGCAACTAATTTTATACAGCAATGTTAAAGAAAAACAAAAAGGGCAAAACCTGTTTGCATTTAATTCCAAGAAAAACAACCAGATAAAAGCTAGTGAAAATTAAATAATCTTGCACAACTTTAGTCCTATGACTAACATCATTCCATGTGCTGTTTCTGAATTTTGCTTCAGGTACCAGTTTGAATGTACAAAAAATATTGAGTCTTGGGAATGTGTGAGTGGGAGAGACATGCTGTCCTCTCTCTGGCTCTATAGCTTTCATCTCAGCTCAGATTCCCCCTTCCCCTTGCAAAACTTCATCTGGCAATGTTTATATACAAACTGTTTATTCCAGAGTGAAGAAGGGTGCTTTGTGAAACAAACCTTCCACATTTGTGTAGCAAAACTCAGAGCTTATACATAACTGAAATCCACTCTTTGTACCTGTGAATATGTGTTCAATGAACTATTTTTAGTCTTGTACAAATACAATAGCTTTTGATGATTTATTTTGCTGTGGTTTAGGTTTTTGCTGCTGGTCTTAGGATTTTTTTATTATTATTCTCATTAAGGTATTATAAATCCCTGATTATTTTCCCACATTCCTAATGAAATAGATCATGTTTATTTGGTGGAGTGGGGTTCATTGCATGGCTGACTTAACTGTAGAAATAGAAAAGAGAAGAAGTGATTGATTCTTCTAAGCATAGAATTGTATATCTTATGCAACCTTCATGAAAAAAAAAGGAAGGTAATTACTAATACATTTACCCAGTGATGGATTTACAGTATATATTCATCACATATTAAAGGGCAGAAAAATCCAAAAAGCAAAACACCCGTAAACATTGACTTCTCTTCTATCTCAAGAAAAATGGAATTTTGTTACCTTCACAGATTTGGGCTCTAAGTTCTTCACTTATGTCCTCCAGAGCTGTGAAATCCTCAGCATAGAAGAGATGTTTATATGATGGCTCAGAAGCAATTTCCAGCAGTTCTTCCTCAATTGCTTTTCCTATTCCAACGGCATAGATGATTATGCCTGGATTCAAAAGAAATTTCACATACTTCTTATTATTTCAGCAGTTCTAATTCTAAGAATTTGTTTGTCCATGAAAGGAAAATATGAGAGAAAGGGAGAACCCAAGAAATGTATATTCTATAGAACTTCAAAATCAGTGAAGAGGCTTCAAATGTTTTAATTACTGGGAGATTTGCAGAAACTCTATTTGCTGTAATTTGACATACAGTTTTTGTGTTAAAGAAATTACACTTCCTTGGCCACTACCGATAGTAAATGGTCCCAGAAAGAGAATTACAAACAATCCAAGAGAATCACACAGTTCAGCCTCACAGTTGCACTGCAAGTCCCTAGTTTGTGTGTGTCTGTGGGGTATATGCAATGCAGCTGATTACTGGGTTTAGGGGAAATCCTGTTACATATTAGCAAATGGGGCAGAATCCTGAAAGATGGCAGTATTTTTTCAGGAAAACACTGAAGTGTTTCATTGAAATCCTCTGAGCGTGTTGAGACTTGATTATTTCTCTCTAAGGGGTACTAACAGGCTGGAAGGCCTACCTAGGAGGGTAGGAATGGGAAAACAAGAAATGTATGGGGCTAGGAAAGAAAAAGCCTTAAAACACGGATGCTCAGGGCAAGAATTTCCACAGCAGGAGAAGGTAAGTGAGGATGTGTAGTTTTCTTAACTCTGGAAGCAGGGAAGGAGAAAGTGGTTCAGAGTCCTCTCACAGACAGATTTTAAACAAGCAATAACTACAAAACATAGAGATCTTCAATAATCTCTCTTTCAGCAGTCATATTTTTATGCTCATGAGCATATATATGATCTGATACAACCTCTTTATATCAGTTCTGGCTTAGAAAGTGTCCACAATGAGTACTGATTTTGTGATTCATAGTACAGCTGTGAGCTTCACAGCTGTTATGTGATTCAAGAGAAGAAGCTGCCTTCTCTGATTGGCTTCAGATAAAATTTGGGAAGAGGAGGTTTGATATCTTTATTTAACATGAGGTGATAACTGCTGCACACTCTCTGAACTGCAACTTTTAACCTTTTTGCTGAAGAATTATTGGTCTGATAATACATTAAAATATGCATTTTCCAAGTTTTTAACTTTTTGATGTATTTCCTTACTTTATGAATCTGCCTACCATTGCACTTTAGCCAGGAAAAGAAAGTGTTCACCTGAAGCTGATTCAATTTAATGAATGCATCAGTCATGCTTAAGTTATTGCTATTTAAAGACTTGGGGATATCAGTGATAAAGTATTCAAGGTCCATTTCATATTGAGCATTACTCTATTGGTTATGTTGCAGTTACACAGGGGATGGGTTTTGCTTGCAGCATTGCAGAGTCAGTGTAAGCAGTCCAGAGCTGAGGTTTCATTCAGCAGGTAAGAAAGTTGGTTTGTACTTCTTTCCTTCTGCTGTATATTTTCCGTGTAGCTTCATCTCACTAGTAAGCCTGTAAATGTTTGGGCTTTAAAAAATTATTTTAAAACCACTTTGTCTTTCATTCTAATGGCATTCTTGTTAGCACTGTCCTTCTCATATCCTTGGATGTTTTTCCCTTTTCTCTTTACAGAGGTATTGATCCTGATCAGTGCTCTACTAATCATGTATCAATTTCTGATTATGTCAAATATGTCAAATCAATAAAACAAGCACAGAAAAAAAGATGTGCAAAATCTTTTAAAGTCTGGCTGTTTTCTCTGTATTGTGGCCCATCAGCCATGGTTCTTAAAGCAGTTTCTCATAAAATAAAATAAAACTTTTTCAAACAAAAAGGTACTATTTATTTTCTTGACAAGTTTTGAAAGTTTTCAATTGACTCTGATAAACAGATGAAAAGCTTCTGATTTGTGATATAGGATAGATGTCTGCCCAAACATACTAAAAATTAAAAATCACAGTCTTCCGTCACATTTCAGCATATAGGGATGTAGAACAGTAAGCACTATATCTATATTCTTTCAAAAAGACTAATATTCCTTCCAGAGCACCATTAGCACTATAAAACTTGTTAAAAATAAAGAATATACATTGTAAACAAAAATATAGCCAATTATTGTCATAGTATTTCTCACAAGAATAGATTGCTGTATTTTGGAGAGACAGCTTGGGGTTTCTTTTATTGTTTTCCTAGAATTTTTGATGAAGTTCCCAGTGTTCCCAGATCTCTGTACCAAATGTCTACCCTTTGTGGATACATTCAGGACACCCAGGGCATGCCGGGTGGGTGGCACCACTGGCAGCAAAGACCCTTGTAAACACAAAGATCTGATGTGCAGGACAGTGGTCACTGTACTGGCCAGACTGCTTTGGCAAACACTCTAGATTAGCACATCCAAACTGTTACTACATCTTATTTCTAACAACATTTGCTTTTTAGAACGAAACCATCTCCACTTACCACGCTGCTTTGCTCTGCTAGCCCACTCAGAGACTTCATCCTGGGCTCGTCCATCCGTAAACACAATGGAGATTCGAGGGACATTTGCTGAAAATGGTCTTGCTCCTTCTGTCTCTGTGAAGCTTCTCTCAGACATGTGCCTCAGAGCAAGTCCTGTCATGGAACCTCTCCCCATGTATTTCATTTGTGACACAGCTTTCTTCATGTCTTTGGCTGAGCTGAACTGCCTTAATGTAAACTCTGTACGAACCTCCGTGGAATACTGAAGCAAACCAACTCGAGCAGCTTTGGGTGAAATCTCAAGTGTATCCAAGATTCCTGAGACAAACTGTTTTACGATTTCAAAATTATCCTCTCCAAGACTTTTTGATCCATCAATCACAAACACCAGGTCAATTGGGCCTTCAGTGCATCCTGTGAAATGAGCAGCAGAGCGTACAGATCAAGAAAAGACTCCATGAGGCTGGGAAAGGGATCCAGATACGCTGGCAAAAACTCAGGGATGATCTAAACTACCCTGTTCTGGCTCATCCTACTGTGCCAATGTGTCTGAAGATGTTGTGTACAGTCTGTCTCAAAAGCTAAGAGTGGGCCTATGACTGAGAATTTAACAAAATTATAACCACAGTGAATATTTACTGAGACATATTCTGCTTTGCAGAATACTACAACTCTTCAAAATGCTGCAACAATCAGCAAATGTTAAGAATTACTGTTAAGTGGAGAGAACTGAAGAACACAGCCAGCACATAGACAGAGTTGCCATCATCTTCTTCCAGAGATAAGCCAGTATGCTAACTTTGCATTTGTCAAATTTGTCAGCACTGAGAGACATGGAAGAGAATAACTGAAGCTGCATCTGTGTTGCAGAAGTTATAAAATAGTTTAAAAGCTATTTAATTGTTGAGAGAATCAGAATTTGCTAGATAAGGGTTTTTTTGCTTTTAAGTGTCTACCAATTTTGTAATTACAAAACTTATGTATTGCTGCAATTAATCTTTTCTGGTTTACCCATTAGAGCTGGGAGTTTGTCAGAAGACACACAAATTTGTAAAATTGGTATTTCCCATACTTTGTGGCACATGCACATGCAAAAATCAAAGTAGATTGTAGTCCCTAGGCATCAATAATGAGGTTAGGGAATTTAGAGATTGGAGAATGTCTTCCAAGCTGCAGAGTGCTTCTGCAAAGTGAGTTGTTTTGGTATGCTTTTTTTCTTATTCTGGAAAGGAATTGCCTTCAGCCAGCAGAGATTAGTTGTGCAAAGGCTAGCTGCAGAGGTGCTCAGCTTCTATTGGATCAATGTAGCTTCCAGGGAAAATATTCCAGGCCATACTAAGAAATAGAAAATTTGCTTCTTAATCTGGACCAAATAAACTTTGACCTCCACTCATCTCTGATCTTTGTACATGCTGTAAGCACTACACAAAAGAGAGGTGTGCAGCAGAAATTACTCTGCAGAAATTACTGGAGACGCTTGTAACCAAGTCAATGTAGGAATAAGGGATTTTTCAGCTTTAAAGCCTGGACTTTTCTTCTTAGAAAATATCTATTTAAAAACTGCTCAAGACTTCCTTTCTGCAGTCATCTGAGAAAAAAGACACCTCACATGTACTAAGGTAATGAAAATACAATGAATATATGTATCAGAACCACCTCAGTATTACTGTATAAGTCAAGAAAGGGCAGCAGTTTATGGTGCATGCTGTACATTAGGAGTGAGAACAGCCAGAACTTGTTACTGTTCTTTTGGTAATCACAGTCTCCTCAACTAAGGCATCCATTTTTGGCAGAATAAATGTTTTTACTGAGTTCCAGTAGAATTTCTCCTCCAAATATTAAGAGATGGTGAGATACATGCATGTCATGTTGGAAGATAAGCAAACAGAATTATGGTATTTTAACGTATAGTATATAAAGATAAATACCTATAGTATACAAACCTGATTAAAATGCACATTCCTTGATAATAAGATTCCCTTTTGGCTTTTTCCTGATGTTTCAAAGTATTATTACTGTACTCAATGCTATACTAAAACAACTTTCACTATTTGATAGATTTTTGCTTATGAGAGCATCAAGTTAATGGAGACATTTTCTGCCACACACATATGCCCTGGGTTTTCAAATATTATATCATGTATGAAAGGAGTGGCAATCTTCAAAGCCAAGCTGGATTGGGCTTGGAGACACCTGGTCTGGTAGAAGGTGTCCTTGCCATCAGCAGGGAGATGGAACTAAGTGATCTTTGATAAGGTTCCTTCCAACCCAGACCATTCTATGATTATATAATTTTTTTGAAGTGAGGTCAATTAGTTTTAGAAATAAAAGAAACAAATGCCTTCTAAATAAAATATACTTACTTCTGCATGTTTTCTGATCCTCCTTCAGTACATATCCCTCCTGGCATTTGCAGATATAGGAATCCTCATTATTAACACAAGCATATTCACAACCATGGTCAACTGATTTACAGACATCTTTACCTAGGAAAAATTGAAGTATTTATCTGTATTCTATTTAACATTTTATAAATCCAAAGACTCCAAACACGGTATCTGAAGAACATATGACAAAGGAGTGCAACATCTTTGCTCATTTATGTAGCAATGCCAGAGAAGAGGGGCTGACAGACATAATGAGTTACTTACTGCGACATGTTTTCCCATCTTGTCTCAGGACAAAGCCCTCATGGCACTGACAGCTGTATGAGTTGTTGTTATTAATGCACACATGTTCACAGCCATGGTCAATGGATTTACACAGGTCCTTATCTGAGAATTGTCAAAAGAATCCCTTATTAGAGCATTTTTTCAAATACAAAACTGTCATGAACAAGCTTTGAGTGAAATTGTCGGTTATTTAAGACTGAAAAACATATTCCCCATAAAAGTTTCAGCTACTCACTCCTGCATGTTTTCCTGTCTCGCCTCAATATAAATCCCTTGTGACACTGACACATGTATGAATCGCCAGTTGGAACACAGACATGTTCACAACCATGGGTGACTGTTTTGCAGACATTTTTACCTTGGAATAATGAAAATTATATTTAGCACAGTTAGCTAAGTAAATAAATTTCACAAAATATAAAAAATTTGGCTATGCTTTTCCATGAAGGATCTCACTTACATGAAGCTGATTCTATAATAAAGACACAAATAACACACAACTGTTGCGTAGTGTGTTTCATTAACAGATCAGGAAGTGCAAAACAAGGATTAAATAACTTACTCCTGCAAGTTTTTCCATCTTCCCTCAGTATGAAGTCTTCATGACACTTGCAGACATAGGAATCATCAGTATTAACACAAATATGTTCACAGTGGTGGTCGACTGAGTTGCAAACATCTTTATCTGAGAAAAGTGAATGGGGTTTGTGAGGTGAGGCTTGTCAGGGAGAGATGGTATCTTTTTTTAACCAGCCCAAAGAGCTGGAAATCACAAACATAGACACATGCACTCACACCCACAACACTTGAAAGCCTCAAATAAAAACATGCTTTTATAGCTCAGGCTACTCACATCTACATGTCTTTCCGTCTTCCTTCAGTATGAACTTTTCATGACACTGGCAGATGTAGGAGTCCTCAGTATTCACACAAACTTGTTCACAGCCATGGTCAACTGAGCTGCAAACGTCCTTGTCTGCAAACAGGAGAGTTGGGAGTCAGCACACATCAGCAGAGGCCTTCATTATTGTATGTGTAATTCATCCAATTAAGTCCTTGTGCTGCTTACTTCTGCAGGTTTTCCCATCTTCCCTCAGTAGGAACCCATCATGGCATGTGCAGGTATATGAATCACCAGAATTAACACAAACATGTTCACAGCCATGGTTGACTGATTTGCAAAGATCTTTATCTGAAAACAGATGACAGCTTTTGCTGGTTAGCACATTTCTACACAAGCACAAGCTGCAGATAAAAAGTATGTTGATAAATATCAGACTACTTACTTCTGCAAGTTTTTCCATCTTCTCTTAGCAGGAATCCCTCCTGGCACTTACAAACAAATGAATCACCAGCACTAGCACACACATGTTCACAGCCATGGTTGACTGATTTGCAAATATCCTTGCCTGGGAATAGTTACATAATATTTATGTGGCTTGTTAGTTAAACTTTTTTTATAAATACAAAGACTGGGGGGTTAATCCCATGAGCAAAAAAAAGATGGAAGCTTCCAAACTGAAAGCAAATCTCTTGCTAGTTAAATGATGGACATCTTAGCTTAAATTGAGTATCTGTTCTTTATCATCTGACCAGAACTTCATGGTCTGGATGATCTCCAACTGAAAATAAACCATTTTAGGATTAATCTGACCAGATTAAGGAGGAGGAAGATTTTATATTAAGAGCACTAGGAGCGAAAGGAGAGAATAGCACAGTCATTTAGTACAAATTCATGCTGGTAAAAACAAAACTAAGAAAAACACCACAGGACATGATTTAACCATAATTCTTAACATCCTCATATCAGTTCCAAGAGTCTGCATAAACAAAACCTGAAAGAATAGCAACTACTCATGTAAGACTATAAACAAAGTCTAACTGGATTGCTCAAAACTGATGTGAGGACTTCTAAGTCTGCAACGTTAAACCAGTTGGTTAAAACCCCTCCAAAAAGGATAGAAGAGGAGAAAAGTG
>WEIU01021181.1:0-97052 GCA_013389925.1 Aegithalos caudatus
ATTTTATTTTATTTTATTTTTGATCCAAGCCACACTGCACTTGGCAGAACTCTGCCTGTGGCATGGAAATAGCGAAGTGAATCCTTTATCCCACGGGTTCTCTCCCTGTTCTGGGTGGCAGCGAGAGCCCTGCAGGATCAGGGATCAGGGATCCAGCATCACTGTGACTTTCCCGGTGCCACCGCTGGATGTCCCTGGGAGACCGGCGTTCCTGGCTCCTGCTCCGGGCAGCACTGCGGCATTCCCGCATCCCGGGCGGCCACGAAACCCGGGCCAGCCCCGGGAGCTCCGGGAGGGGACCAGGACACAGGGGATTCCTCATTCCTCATTCCTCATTCCTGGTTCTTTGTTCCTTCCCCACTCCCTACCTGGAGAGCAGCAAACCTGTCCCAAGCATTCCCATCTTATCCCAGGTGTAGAGCATTTCATAAATGCTGCTTTGCTTAAAGTTAATACACATTTTTGTCCTCGATGCCCTAAAATTAAGAAGCACTAAGTGTAATTATTTTGGAAATGGTACCTAGGCACCTTTGGAGCAGGGGTTTGCCTGGATGAAGTTTGCTGCACACAGGGATTGCCCCGAGCACAGGGAGCAGCAGAATTTACTCATTGGGGTGAAAAGGAGGGTTCTGGCCAAGCCTGGGAATTGCATTTGGCAGAGATTTGCTTTGTTCTGTGGAGCTGGAGATATTGCAGGGCTGCACCTGTGGGGCTGGGAGACAAAGGCTGTGACCATCCCTTCCCTGCCCATTCCTGCTTTGCTCATTCCTGCCCTGCCCATCCCTGCCCATCCCTCCATCCCTGCCCTGCCCATCCCTGCCCATCCCTGCCCATCCTTGCCCATCCCTGCCCATCCCTGCCCATCCTTGCCCATCCCTGCCTGCATCCCTGCCTGCATCCCTGCCGATCCCTGCCCATCCCTGCCCATCCCTGCCCTGCCCATCCCTGCCCATCCCTGCTGTTTGCCACTGACTGCACGACTGAACAAGCCCAGGGTTTTGGGACCAGGGAGATTCCCACGTCCCTGAAGCCCCAGGAACATTCAGGGTTCAGGAGCATTCCATGGACACTCCCATGTCCCTGGAAGCCCAGGAACATTCACCTCTCTCTGCTGGGACTGTGCCTTGCCTGAAGTGCCCAATCCCTCACCCAGTGCTGTCAATGCTCCTGCTGCAGTGGCAGATTTGGGGATACAACTTCCCATCCCAGGGCTGCATTCACTGTCTTCTCACTGAAAAAAATCTCTTTAAGTGTTTATATGGATACTCTGAATCTGGATTTGTGTCTGTGATTATTTATTAGCTAGGTAGGGATAAATAAAGTAAAAAAGAAATAAATTATTGGTTCCAGGTCAGCACTTGGTTCAGTAATGACTCCAGTTTTTCTCCAGAGGGATAACAAAGTGAGTGACAATTCTGACAAACTTTTATTCTGTGAGCAAATACAGAGAACAAATTTAAATTCTGCTTCTTAAATGAAAGAAAATTGGAGGAAATATCTATTAAAAACAGTTAATACAAATGCACATTCCGAGTGAATGTTGCCCTTATGATAATATTGCTGTTTGCCTTTGTAATCAGGACTATTTTTACATAACCCACCTCATTTTTTTTTTTTCCTCTCCTTGGTTCTTCAAATACTGTTCTCACTGTTTAAATTTGTATGTATGAGACTGTGTGTATGGCGACATCCACAATAATGTAGAATAAAGGCTACAAAGATTTGCTGGGCAGGAGATAAGAAATTTGCATTATTCGTCTGGTAAAGTAAGATGATAAAATACTCCTAAAGAAGGCAAATCCATTTTATTCCATATGCCTTTGTGCCATTCACCTTGGGGAAAATGAAATAGAACACTCCTGTGATTATAAAAATAGCAGAGAAGTAGGATTACAGCGGTAGAACTTCTGCACTGTAATTCAAACCTCTCCTTTTCCTTTCTCATCTGATATTTCCAGTGTACAGTCCAAGCAGGCAATAAATACTTGGGATTGTTTATCAGTGAGGTCATCCCTGGAATGGGCAGCTCATGGAATTAGTTCCTAATGAGATTATTAGGCCAGTGTTTATCTTGTGGGCTCTGAACAGCTGACATAAACTTAGACATTGTTATTTTGCTGTCAAGATTGTGGCTGAAGCTCATTTTCTTTTCCAAGACTTTAAATCTAATCTAATCTAGCCCAGCTCCCAGAATTACCAGGACTGTGTTGTAGAAATCTTCATTCTGCACTGGGGAAAAATGAGCTTGAGCAGGTTGCCAGCCAACTGCATGCTTTGTACTGATCAGGTAAATGAAATACACCACAAAAAAATCAAGAAGAGAAGTGGGGTTCTCTTTCTGAATGTGTTTTCATCCAGCTTCGTTGTAAATGTGGTGATTTTAGCTGAATAAACTCCCTTCCCCAGTGAGGTGAAATCTTCTATGGATAGACAGGGTTATGCAAGAATTCTGCCTTTTTATGGTGTTGATAAAGTGGAGCACAGCAGTGTTTGAACAAATCCCTCTATTGAGCAGTTGAGATGAGGAAGTGCTGAAAGGTTCTGTCTCCATGTAAAACCACAGGGGAGTTTGCAAAAGCAATGTTCAGTTACACAAGGAGCAATTTCAATTTTCAGGGCCATTTCTCTTGAATCCATTTGACTTGTCTGTGGAATTATTTAAATTCACAAAATCAGAATTGACCAGAGAAGTTGTTTAATGAAGTCAACCACTGTCTGTGATTATGTTCCAGAGGATGAATATCAGTTATATTTTATCTTTATCCTCACTAAGACAAGAGTTCTTGATTCCTGAGTTTGCCCTTCAATACTGTTGAGAGGACCCAAGTTCTGCAGGATTCTGCATGAAGCCTTTTCTCAGAGCTAAATTTACTTTGTGCTGCTCCACTGAATTGTGGAAGAGCAAGTAAAGGTTGATAATGGCTCTTTTGCATATTCCCTCCCCTGTTCCTGTCTCAAACATGCAACAGAATGTGCTGGTAAGGAACCATTCCTCAGAATGCCCCTGCCAATTTTTGAGGTGTGGTCTCCAAAAACTTCTGGAGTGTCTCAGAAATATTTCAGTTCCTATCAGCAGCGTTCATGCTGGGCCAGATTGATTTGGTCCAGCAGGGATTGATTTGTTTTGCAGAGCATTTCCTCTGCCACGTGCCTTTGAAAGTCTCAGGATATGCAGAGATTTTTACCTACCCCAAAATTCCCTTTTTTTAAATCCTGTTTTGAGGTGTGGAAGCTCTTTGAACTTGAACTTTTTCTCATTAGAGCTGAGTTACTGGATGATCAAATTTATCTCCAGGAAAAGCCATGAATTATTTTGGTACCAGTTTTTCCAGGATCTGTTCTGCTTACTTAGACCTTGGGTATTCAAACAACAAAATTAAAGGAGCTTGGTGTCATGGGATGGTCAAGGCATTGATCCAAGGTGGGACTTAATCTCTTTCCAGTCAATGTTCATCCTGGTGTAACATCACATCCTGGTGTAAAATGAGCAACTTGTTCTCCAAAATGCTCTCTGTCTACCACTTTTTCATTGGGTTTGTAGCATTTTGGGTTATTCTTTCCCTTAAGAATGAACTTGGGAATAATTGTTGTGTTTTAGCATGGAGTTTCCTAGAAGTTTTTTCTTGAAGAAGCATTTACTTTAATTGTTGTGAGATTAATAGGCAGGGAAAGGAGATACAATAAGAGATAATGTGTTCATATTTATAAAATCTTTAGACAGGCTCTAGTGAGTTCTCTAATTAACCACAAGAAGTCTTTATGGGTGCTGAATAAATTAACATAAAAAATAAAGGTGTGGTCAATTAGAATGCCTGAAACCAGGCTATGTATTGTTGGTCTTGCAAACAGGGGTCAGGAGAACCTAAAATGAGGGTCTGGTTCCCTTTTCTTGTGTGAGCAAACTCTGCTGGCTCACACTGATTTACAGTGATGTAAGAGCAAATCAGGACTCCAGTTACTACAGACTTAACAGAGTCCATTAAGTCTATTTTAGCTCAATGAATTTGTTCATTTCAAAGGTATTTTAAGTCAGGAAAATACCTCAGGAACCATTCTTAAATGAAAGCAATTTGAGCAGTTTTGAAGACTGAATTACCACACTGTGAGTGCTGCCTTAAGGAACACTGGACCCCCCCATGGGTGCTGTTCACACCATTCCCTTACCCAGGCTGTGCCAGGCAGGGTTAGGTTGGATTTCAGGAAAGGTTCCTCACTCAGAGGGTGCTGGCACTGCCCAGGCTCCCCAGGGAATGGGCACAGCCCCGAGGTGCCAGAGCTCCAGGAGAGTTTGGACAGGCTGGGATTGTTGGGGGGTCTGTGCAGAGCCAGGACTGGATGATCCTTGTGGGTCTCTTCCAACTCAGGATATTCTGTGATTCCATGGGATGGAGAGTTGTTGATGACTTGTATCTCAAAATGCTGTGTATAAAACATTAATCACAGCAATTTCCTTGGTGGCTTCTCGTACCCTGGAAAAGAAGAAAATTCAAAGCCCATCAAGAGACTGATTTGTAGAGCAGCTCCTGAGCACAGCACCTTGCAGTTGTGGAAGTTTCTGCATCAGTGTTCCTGGGAAACTGCCAAATTTATACTCAGCTTCTTGGGAGAATTAACAGAACAGCTGCAATAATCCAGTGTCTCCAGAACTGCCTTCTCTACCAGCCTTTGGGTGTGGGAGCCAGCAAATCCCTCAGGAGGAAGCCCTGGGTGCTGGGAGAGGCAGGGAAATTTTGGAACAGCAGGATTCTGTCTGGATTTGGGTGTCATCCCTGCCTATGGAATCAGATGATCTTAGGGGCCATCTGACCCAAACCCTTCCCTGATTGCTTCCCTGTATTTTGAGAGCAAATCTGAGCTGTGGCCCAGAGAAAGAGTCCTGAGCTGGGACCAAGCTCTGGGAATGCCAGAGCAGGTGATGTTTAAATGGCTTTGTGAGTGACTCCCTGTCTGCACAGGGATTTTCTCCTCAGTGCAGCTCTTCCATTTGTCTGCTTGACTTCAACACAAGAAAGAACTGAATCAGAGAAAGAGTCTTAGGGGTGGGATTCATGTCATCAAGGATGCATTCCCAGTGCTCCTGCCTCTGCTCTTCCAGGTGTTCTTCCATGAGCAAACGGTGGCCTCCAGTGCATCCATGTGCAAATACAGGGAAAAGGGAGTGCCTGGTGCTGGAGTTCTGCAAATGCTCCTGGAGTGCTCCAGAGCATGGCACTGGGATGGCTCTGGATTATTCCAGCTTGTACAGACACTTCCCACTGTATGGAGTGAAGCACTCCCAGATGCTTCACTGTCACTATTTCTTCACTGTCAGGACATGTAGATGAATTAGTTCCCAGTTCACAAGGAGTATGTGACAACACAGGATTCAAACCTGTCCAAAAGAACTCCTTGTCCCAGCTACTGCTACATTTAATACCCAGCATTCTCCAGGACCACAGGTTTCAGGGAAAGGTGCAAAAAGTTGCCAATAGGATAAAAATATAATAAGCGACTTCTGGGAATTTTTTTGTCATGTTTTCTCACTTTGAATCCCAATGGGATTTTATTTCTCTTCTAATATTATATTTCTTTGACCCCTTCTAAATGTGGACGTTCTAATTACCCACACAAATGCTCAGCTCTCCTTTGGCTCTTACTGAATTCCTGCAGGTCACCAGCCCTGGCTCATAATTCCATGAGTCACTGCTGAACATGCACAAATGTTGGGAGTTAGGGCAGCCTGACCCTCAGCTTCAGCACAACATTCCCTGCACTCTTTGGAGAGGTGATTCCACAGCAACCCTTCCCACCACAGCCCCCATGCAACTGTGCCATTATCTGGAATTATAAATGCATTTACTGGGCAGGAACAGCAACCAGCAATGTCTGGACCTCTTATGCCCTGCCAGTTTTCCTCTTCCCAGATGTGCTCCTGGAAAGCTGCAGGTGGAGCTGATGCAGAGTCAGAACCTGTCACAGGATCTGGGAAAAAGAGGGGTTGGCTGGAAATTACTCTTCAAACATGATCAAAATGTTCTGGAAGATTGTTCTGGTAAAAGTAATAATATATATTAGCATTAATGGTATTATTAATGAGAGGACAGCAAGAAGCTCATAATGTTATCTCTACCACAGAGTGTTGTAGATAAGAGGATGTAAACCTTGCTGAATGACCACTTACCCTCTTCCATAATCCATAGATTCCACTAGAAGCATCTGACTTCATTTTCAAACACTTATAACACTGCTCCAGAGATGCTCTTGGTTATTTAGGGACATGGAGTTATTTTAGACACATTTGAATCCTGTGCCCTGGTCAAAGGACTGGCTGACCTCAGACTGTTTCATTTCTTTTTCATTTGTTTATGGCAACAAATTCCCAAAGGCAAAGCCAATGTTTGGATTATTTTGCTGAGTAAGTCCAGAGCCACGGAACCAAGCTGATAAATAGAAGCAGCTGTATATATTTAGTGTCTTCTGTAAGCTCCCAGTGCAATGGATTCACCTGCTGAGCAGCAACTGAGAGAGTTTCCAGCCTGTGCTCCTGGAGGGATGAGCAGTGTGTGCACTGAGGGCCACAGTGAATTGGGTATTGCCCTTCAAGAGTAGTTGCAATTAAGTCTTTGAGGACAATCTATTTTTCCAGTGCTTTTCAGATTGGAGCATTCCTCTCTTCAAAATACCTTTCAGAAACCTGGGTATTTTCCCCTGCTCTGGAATGCAGCCTGTTCTGGAGAGCAGTGTGGTTTGAATTACTGAGTGGCACTCCAAGGAGAGCAGGTGAACAAAACCATTTTAATTTGAAATGCAGGAGGAGGGAAGGCAAAATAATCCCTTAGGATTTAATCCTGCAAGGGACAAAAGGAAATTCTTCGAAGTCAGCCAAGATTTCTTTGTTTGTTTGTGACCTGCAAGGCCAGGAGGGACCTTTAGATCCTGGGGAGTGTCAGTGTGTGACAGAACTTAGGATGTGCAGGTGGAGCCCAGCTCCAGCCAGGAACATCCAGGCCCAAAGGAATTGGGAGGTGTGGCTGGGGAATGTGCAAAGGCACGGCCAGGGCAGAGCTGGGGGCTGCATTCCCCAGTGGAACATTTGCTGTGCAAAGCTGCATCCCAGCTGTTCCCAGAGCAGTTTGCTGGGATCCCTCTGCCACTCCCTGTGACTCCTGGGAGAAGCCAGGGCCACCATGGGATGGATGGCCTGGGGGGCTTGGTAATCCCCTCCTGCACTGGGATGGGAACAGAGCTGGGAGTGCTGTTGGAATTTAGCTGAGACCTCATTTTACTCCAAGGTTTTATGAGCTTATAACCTTAATAAATCTGTAGAGGCCATTTACTGTCAGAACGACAAAACTCCCATTTGTAGACTTAATATTTCAAAAGAGTCCCTTTTTTTGTTCCCCTTTGCTACCTTTTTATAGCTCATAAAGAATGACTTGGTTTTCCTGCTTTGTTTCTGTTGTAGTTTATGAACCTGCCAGCTAATAAAATTTCAGGAAAATCTAATTCCATTGAAAAGTTCAATTCAATTTTTTTAATAGGAATTTTATTTGAACACCCTTGTTTTAACATAGCTGCCAGCAGCATGAGCAGTTTTAGGGGTTTGTTGGAGAACACATTTCATTTCCCATTCCAAAGATGTCCTGGATTTTAATAATTTCCAAGGGCAGGAGTGGATACTGAAATAACAAACTGCTGTTCCCTGCACAAAAGCCTCCAGGCACCCTCACAAAAGCATTGCCAGCAAGAAGATTTCAAGCAAGGACATTGTGCCTTGGAAGTACTGTGGGAGTGAAGGAAAAGACTGGAATTCCCTTGCACCCATTCCATTCTTGGTCAGTGGACACCAGGCTTCTGAGCTAAGGAATTAAAGGTATTTTATCAGTGCACAAAAACTGTTATAAAAGCCAGGAATGCCCTGACTCATCCCAACACAGCTGGCATTTTAAGAATCCTGAGGAAGGCCAGGATTGTGTCCTGCTCCTTGCCAGCCATTCTTGGGGATTTTCTCTGGCTGGCTGCTGTCTTCAGAGGGAAGATGGAACAGCCCAAAGGCTGCTGGCTCAGGAGCAAAGCAGGACTCAGGGCTTTGTGTGCACTGCTGGACAGTGCAAAGGTGGTTACAGATATTGTTGCCTTCCTGTCTTAGTTTGGAAAGTCAGGGAAAGCTGGATCTTACCTTGTAATGGAGAATGTAAACCCCCTCCCTCTGAATTATTATAATTTTGAAATTAAGGGGCTTTCAGGAAAAGATATAGGAATAGGAATAATGGTTCTTTACTAGGAATATTAAAAATAAAAATGTAGTAGTACAAAACAAACAAACAAAAAAAAAAAGGCAAGCAGACAAACAAATAAAGAATACACAGACAGCCCCAGAGCCCAGCCTGAGCCCTGTTGGTCAGGGTGTTGGAGCAGCCCAGCCCAGCCCTCCTGCAGGGCCAGCTGTGGCTCTGTTGGAGCAGGGATGATCCTGGAGGAGGCTCCAGTGGTGCTGGGATGGCTCTGGGCTCCTCTGGGAATGCAGAGCACCCAGGCTGGGCTGGGTTCTGATCCCAGCTTGGATCCAGCTGGGAATGCTGGGCTCCTCCCCTGGGTGCAGCCTCTCCCCTGGGATGCTGGAATTGTCTCAGGCCTGCAGTGAGCCTGGATGGCCCCTGAACAGCAGAGATCCCTGCAGGGAGGGTCCTGGAAGGGATAAAGAACAGCAGAGATCCCTGCAGGGAGGGTCCTGGAAGGGATAAAGAACAGCAGAGATCCCTGCAGGGAGGGGGGGTCCTGGAAGGGATAAAGAGACCCTGCTCCAGCTGGTTTAACAGCTGCCCATGGACAGAAGATCCCCCCTGGAGTTGTGAGGGATGGGTCATGGAAGAGATAAAGAAAAAAAATCACCTCTCCAGATGGTTTCAGCAGATGAGAAAAGAATATATCTTGCATTGAACACAAGACACTTCCCTTTCCCCAGTCTATCTCAGCATGGCACTGACTGGTGTGTTTGTCAAAGTTTGTCAGAGAATAAAATATCTCAGCCACACAGTTCAGAAAAATATTTTTGGTTTGAAATTTAGGTGCTGGGGTGGCATCCTGACACACCTGGCAAGGGAATGCACATTTCAGCAGAAATTATTACATAATTTACAAAATTAACTTAATTAAATGATGCAAAACTCTGGTTCCTCTGACTTCCAAAATTAATATTTTTTAAATACTTGGCACTTTTAGAGTAATATAATTAAGGGTTTTGTTCAGTCTTTTACTCTCATACAGTCTTTCAGTTTCTTCTACACATCCCTCAGTCCTCAGGGCTCCCAGCTGTAATTTCTCAGCTGTTTTAATGAAGTGATCCAGGTATTGTGTGGTAGGGTTTGAGTCTGTCCTGGCAGAGTCCAACTGCAGGGTGACAAAGGGACTCTCTCCCTTTACAGGTGCATTGAAGTGGCTGGGATGAAACCTTACACTTTTCCCTAAAAAAAAAATCAGTTATCCAATTCTCCAGATGGATTTTAAAGCCTGAAAACTTGAAGATTTTAACATCTTCTGGAAAAATCCAGCACATTCTTTCTTGCCTTCTGCAAGCCTTCCCTAAAGTACTTTTCCTCTTCAGACATCATCTAACACAGACAAAACCTTCCCCTCCACAGGCTCTTTCATCTAAAAAACTGCAATACTCTGAGCAATTTAATAAATCTATAACCACAATCCATAACTTTTCCAGGAAAGAGCTATGGTAATTTCTCTGTCCTGTGAAGATGAGTGCCTCACTTTACAAGTAGTGTCTACTCTCAATTGATCAAAGTTGATATTTTACTGAGTTTTAAAGTTTCTACACATTTTCTCAGCCCTGTAAGACATATGAAGCAGTGATGATGCATTGAAATGATTTTGCAAATGTATACACATTCTTATCTGTGTGGCACACAAAAATATTGAAATATGAAGTGTCATTATAACATTTCCAATCGTTCTGTGAGCAAATTATGTTCACCAGCAAATGTAAATATTGAAGCTGTGTTAAAATTTCATTGACTCTCTTTGCAATCCCTTTCATCCCTCATTAAAATGGAGTCCTAACAAGCATTCTTTGCAGGCATATGTGACAAACTTCTCCTGGGAAGTGGTTTTCTCTTAACATCACACTAGAAATGTTTCATGTGATGCTTCCCATCACTTTTGAGGGTGTAGATTTGAAAATAAAAGTACAATACTAGTTCTCCCTTTTATGGGAGTTTATCTGGAATATATCTTATGCTCGTTTCCTCTGAAGAATCATGCTGGAAAAAAGAAATTTTCCTTTACAGCAAAAAGTCAAGTTTAGAACTTTTACTTTCCATCAATAAGAGCTGTTTTTGCCAAGCTGATTCCAATTGTCTCCTTGCAGGATCATTCTCCTAATTTCATCCTGATATGACTCCACAATCACATTTGATCATGGGGAGGGGAATTAACCAGCTGCAAAAACTGTAGGAGCTGGTTTGTACCTGTTCCAAAGACCACCAGTGCCTGTCCTTGCTCCACATGTGCCCTGATCTCCTGAGCTTTTCTGTGCCTGTTTTTCTAGGAGAGACCCTTTTGCCATCAGTAATAACCAGAAATGTGCCTGATCCCTCCAGAGCAACAGCAAAGACTGATCCCAGCCCAAAGGGAGGGACTGGGAATGGTGAGGTGGATTCTGGACTGTGGGAATATAAACCCCAGCAGATGCAGCCCATGCAGTGTTTCTTTCCAGACTTCAAGCTTACATTGAAAAGTCTTTAAAAAACAAAAGGAAGGTCATGAATCCATGTTGAGATTTATGCTGTGCTTTATTGGCATTTTTCATATCTTTGAGGTAACTTGTGCTGTGCTCACAGAATGTTCTGCAGCCTTTGTCTGCCTTTGAGGAAAATTGAAAGTGCTTCCCTCCTTGTTTGGTTTGAATTTCCTAAATTTCCCAGCTCCCAAGTACAGGATGAAATAATGAAAACTAGAAAGCCAGGCCAGGTTCTTATGGTCTGCTTTGGTTTGCAGCTTTTGTGGGAGCTGTTTCTGGATTTCCCTCCAGGTGATGACCCCTCTTCTGCAGCATGCTTTGGGGAACTTTGCATGGAAAGGAGGGAATTTTCTGAAGGACAAATAGTGCTTTGAATCTGAGGGAATCAAGTGATATGACTGTGCATTAATCCTGCTGCCCCTGCTGGATTTTCCAGCTCCCAAGAGTTCTTACTTTCCCTTTTCAGGTCTTTTCCCTTTGCATCAGGCTGGAGTAGGGCAGCATCAACAGGTCTTTACTCCCAAACTACTCACTGAGTAGCTGGTGTTTAAATCTATTAAAATATTGCTCTTTACTGAATGGGGTTAAACCAGAGAGCAGATGGGAGTTAGTCTTGCTGAAATAAAAAAAGTCCCTGGCACTTGTGTACTAAATGAACTCTTAATAAATAGATTATTGTTAATTGTACCACCCTTGGCATAATGTTAGGAGGAGGGAATTACTGAACATGATTTAGGACATTATTACATTAAATTTTTCCTTTTGAGGGCTGCAATCTGCTGGAGTCTGGAGAAATTTTCTGCCCATATTGTGAATAGGTAAAATTTGTTCTTGAGTACATCTGGAATCTGCTTTTCTCTTTGCCAGCTGGGAACTTTCTTTCTTCCCATGCCTGGGATGAATGTTGGCTCCCAGAGGCACGGAGCTGTGGGGGCACTACTTCCCTGTGGCTCTTTAAGGAGGTTTGATGCAGGACCTGGCCCCAGTAAGATGCAGTCTTTGCTCCCAGAGCAGAGAGGAGCAATACACCATGGGCAGCTCCAGAACATCACTGCAAGAACAGCTCCATTTTCTCCTCAGTTCCTGCCTTTTCCTTCCTGGAAGGAAATAATGGTCCAAATGCAAAGAAGGAGAAGAAGAAGACAACCTCACTTTCTTTTGCAATCTGTTGGTACTTCCCATTTATTACAGCATCCTGAAGGCATCTGGGATCTCACAGATTAACTTCAAGGCCAAAGAGTGTTTCATCATCACAGAGGAAAATCTCATTCAGCAGAGGAGGGATGCTGAGTCAATAGGTCTCAGTGTCTGAGCTGTCTGTGAGTCATCCTGACAGCAGGAGGAATTGCTGCTGTAACCTCCAGAGCAGTCTGCATTCAGAATCAATCCATCAGCCAGGCAAGGAGTCACTTGTGATGGCCAGGTTTGGGTCCAGCTCTCCCAGTGCTTGGGGAGATGAGGGTTTGGCTCCACTCCACCCTCCTGTCCTCCATGGAGCTGTGAAGTGGTGCTGCACGTTCGTCTTGACCTTGTGTCAGGAGGGGTTGGGTGCTTGTTTCAGAGGCTTTGGGCAAAGAGAGGAATGCAATCCTGGCCATCCCAGGTGTTTCAGCAGACAAGATTAAGGAGCCCATTACCTTGAGCCCCTTCATTGCTGATTCTCACCCCTTTCCACCTGCTCTCCCTGCCTTACCCCGCTTGTCTCTGTGCTTCTGCTCCCTGCTAAGATGGCTTGTGACATCCTAGCTTGGGGCATAAACAGTGCAAGGCTGGCTTTGAAAAATATACATGAATAAAAGGTCAAAACTATCCCAGAAAATAATAAAGTTCTTGGTTGGTTGTTGGTTTTTTTTTTTTTTTTCTGTTGTTTTGGTTTGGTTTTTTTAATGCACAGTTATGAAAAACAACTTAACCTTTGAGATTTTGAGGAATTCACTGTGACAATAGTCCAGTTTAAAAATAACAACTGCTGCTCCAAGATGAGTGTCCAGAGATGCCAGGTTTGTTCTGTTGGCCCTGAGGATCCACTGAGTGTGTAGTCCCAGCTTTAAAAATCCTTTAAAAATCCTGCTAATACTGCTCCTTCTGGAAGGGCAGAAGGCACAGCCCCACATATGGGAGTTCCAGGGATGAGTTTTCTTTAGTGGGTAAACAAGGACTTCATTATGCTCCTGGTCTCTTTGATCCTGCCTGCTGTCAGGCTTGAATTTTTCTTTAACAATGTTACAGGGAAAGAAAAAAGACATGAGGGATGAGCCAGAATTTACAAAATTTTCACTGTAACAAGTATGAGCAGAAAAAAATCATGGAAAAAAGGAGAAACACTCATCATGTCTGACTCAGACAAGGATCAGTGTGTTATTGAAAGGTGCTTGGGCCTCTTTCCCCCACACAACATCAGAGAGAAAAATTCCTGCTTCATCTGCAAAGGAGAAGACTCAAGCTTTTAAAAACTTTCTATAATGACTTCAGGAATTTGATATTGGAGACGTGACTTTCCAGAGAATTATTATAATCTTTTCTCTGAAAGAGATTTGGGGAAGTGAAGGGTTCACAATTAATAGAGTGGACATGAGTAGCTAATGTCTAATATCACCATTTGGGTGTGATAAATGCATCAGTTCTGCCATGAGAGAACACTGAGTGCTGTTTGTTAACTGGAAGTGAAGCAGAGGAGCAGGAGGAAAAAGCAAATGGCACAAGAGCATCCATGAAGCTGTGAGATAAAATTGCCTGGGAGTTTTCTTAGAAAAGCCAACTTAGGTTTGTCTTTACACAAGAAGAATGTCGTTTATTTTGTTTCACTTTGCTTTGTGAGATCAGTGTTGCCACATCTTTTGTTTGGATGCAGACAAAAATCTCATTAATTATTAGCAGACTCCACTTTTGAGGATTCCCAGAGCTGTGCTGAGGCTCCAGGTGAGTCACCAGCCCCATCCCCAGTGTTCAGAAAAGCCAGGCCTGTGTGGCTTGGGGGTTATCCTGGTGATTTACTGCCTGCTAGGATGAAACAGTGACTCAGACTTCACTCTTGGAATATTCAGGCTGGAAGGGACCTCAAGAGGTCCAAACTCAACCCTTCTGTACAGAGCAGGGTCAGTCAGCCCCAAAATGTGTCACAGAGAGGGTTTAGTCCTTCTCAAGTGCAGGATTTATCCTCAGTGAATGTCTTAAGGTTCCTGATGTCACTCTTAATACTTGAAAGAATATTTTTTGCCTTTGTTTGGATGGGTCAGATCACTCTGAGTGAAATCACCAATCCACCTGTGGATCTGCAGTTTGCCCCTAAGTATGCAAGAGATGAGCTTAGTCCTGTAGCATCCTTGCCATGGATTTAGACAAGAGCACCTGTGGACAGCTATTCCTCCCCTTCCCTATGCTGGGTTTACAAGCATTACTCATTTTTCACAGAGTGCTGTAGGTTCTCATTTCAACCAAAGCTCCTTCCATGTGCTCACAGGCCTGGGAATGTCTGACAGAGTAACTCCAGCTCCTGATCTCCTCTGTGGTCAGCTCACACTCTGAAGAAAAATCTCTGGCCCCAGAAGGTGAACAGCTTAAAGCTCAGAGGAAATATTTCTTCTTTACTGGGTGTTATTTCTGCTCCTTGAAGAAGAGGCTGGAATCAGCCCCAGGGATTCTGTGTGGATCACAACTCAGGGTGAGCATCATGAGGGACAAGTGTTGTTGAAGAGCATGGGAGGCTCTCCTAATTTATTTCATTATCCTGACATTTGATATTACAACAGCTTCAGTCCTGTAACATCCTGGGAGCCACAGCCCTCTCTGATGGGCTCCTTGAGGAAATCTGGAGCAGGAGTATTTAGAACTTCACTCTGTCCATGTGGTGGGTGCAGATGTGGTGTGAAGTCCTCACTGCCTGCAGAGAGGAGAGGAACAGGCAGGTCCCACTTTGTGCCTCATGGAGGGAGGTGAAGCAAACTGCCACAGCTGTGATTTCCTGGGGTTGTCCTGGTTCCTGAGCCCCTGGAGGAGTTTACACAGAGCAGTTTCTCCTTTTGGAGCTTTAATGAATCTCATCAGGCTGTGGGAACAACTGCCACTCATCACTGACCGTGCTGACAAAAGAATGGTTATAAAAAATGGTTATTTTATGGTCCTTGCAGGGCTTCTTCCACTCCCAACACAGAGCCAGCCCATCAGTGCAGCCACCACAAACTGGCCATGGAATGTGTGCTGGGAGCCTCTGGAAGTGCTGGGGTACTGGGGGGTTCTGACACAACATTATCATCTGCTGCTCATAGCCTCAGTGTGTTCAAAGCACTGAAAATGAACAGCATTTTCTACTCTTTCCAAACCTTTGCACTTTATAAACCCTCTCAAGTTAAGTCTGATTATGGGAGGAAGGAACCAGGACCTGACTGGAAATCAGCTGGATTCTCTTCTCAGCTTTCTAATGCCACCACCACCAAATCTGTGTATCTTAATCCTACATCTTTCTCTTGCTAGTTCCTATTTTCTCCTGGGATTCTTATCACCCAAAGCCACCAAGCTTCGATACTTTAGGCTGAGATTTTCTGACCTGGCCTCTCTATGTGCTGCTGCTGTAGAAACAAAAATCTTTTCCATCCCACCCAGCAAAAGTAAGGGATGGAGAAATTACATCCCCTGGATGAGACCCATGAGCAAAGCTCCCATTTCTGCCTTCCCAACCTTGTCCTTTCTCCCCAAATTCCTTTCCAAGCCTTGCTGTAGCCAGATCCCCCCCACAAGCGTAACTCAAGCCGGGTGTGATTAATAATTCACATTGAGTGCTAAAAGCAAATCCGAGATAATTTTGTGTATTTTGCTTCCCCTCTGCAATGGGCCGGGCTGGGCGGGAAGGCGGCTCCGCAGCTCGGGTGACTCATGCCTTACATAAGGAACTAAAGCATCCTCCAGTTTACACTGAAGAATGTTCCTGCTCATTATGGGGATGAAAGGAGATTGCTGCATTTCAAATGACATGTATAATTTAGACACTTATTTCTAGGACTGTTTGGAACAGGGAATGAAGAGAAACTAAAATGTTTGAAGTGACTTGAGTGCTTCATCGTTTTTAATGTGAGTGGCAAAATACACAGGCTGATAACTTTCAGGGCTGCTAATGGAAGAATGGCTCTGAAACTCTAACACACTTCTTTTTTTTTGTTGTTGTTTCTTAATACCAGTATTTATCTTAAGCCACGAGTAGAAACTGGTATTTGTCACTATGTTAAAAAAAATCTCTTTTTTTTTTCTGCTGGTTGTTACTCGCTGTGCCACCAAAGTGGAAAGAGAAATGGGAATGATATTCCAGCAAAACCAGCCAGCTGGTGATGACAATGGCAGCAGGTCTGCTGCATTTGGATGGAGCTGGGAGATTTTTTCCCTTTGGCATTCTGAATGTTAAACCTTCACTACAAATGGAGAGCGTGGAATATTCCGTGTTTCAACAGTGCAGAGTTTATTCAAAAGAGAATTCAGTAACGTATTGGGAAGTATTTATTTAATAGTGTTCTTTTTAGAATATTATGGCAAGCCAAATCCAACCCAACCTCTGGAATTCTGAGGCTGAGCAAGCCCCAGATACCCTCATGTTCTGCACATTCTCTTCTGTACTGACACGCTTTGGTGACTGTGGGCTGTCCTTAGAAGGCAGAATTGTGATTCTCTCTTCTCTCTCAGCCCCATTTATTGAGATATTTTAGAAGTAACCAGACACAATGGCTGTGTTCCATGGGCTGTTCTTGGCAGCAGCTGGTTTGGTGCATTTCTCCAGCAAATTGCCCATTTTTTCCAGAGGTCTGTGAATCTTTTAAGCAAATGCAGTGGGCAGTTCCCTCTGAGCAGTGTGGCAGCCTCTGTCCTAACTCTGGAACCCCCTGTAGAAATTGGGATGAGATCTATGCCTTGCAAAAATCTCTCAAAACTGTTGCATTATTTATTTTTTATTCTGCTTCAAGGACAACGCTTTTCAAACCAAGAGATGACACAAAGGAGCCCTGGGCTGTATAAATATAGAATCTTTTTATTTTTTTGGTTAATAGATACAGTACAATTTTTGACTACATAAGAAAGCGTTGTTTTCAGTGCATACATTCTTCAGACAGGAACATGGCAGACAAACATTCCCTGGTGGTTTGAACATGGCACTTGGTTTATTTCTGTAAGTCCCAAGTTCCTGGCTTTTCCCAGTTTTCCTTAGTTTATTTCTGTAGGTCCCAAGTTACTGTTTTTTCCCAGTTTTCAGTGGCTGCTTTGACAACTCAAGGTCTAAGGAAAAGTGAATTGAGTGCTCCCAGGAGAACAGGACACTGCTCAGTGCATCCCACATTGTTCTCTCTGTAACTCTTGTGGTCCCAACTGACCCAGGCCAGCAAATTTTCCATTCCACGTTCACAAAAATGGAAATAACAATGTCAAACAAACCACCCAGTGCTTGGGCTCAACACCTCCATAGTCCCCTGTACTGCCTGACTCCTGAGAGGCCCAAATCCCAAAGTCCTCCCTGAATTTTACTTGTGTAAGATGGTGCTGCTGCCATGACTTTGGCAAAATTATTTCTGTTCTTTTGTGGTGTAGTAAAAACCCAGGAAAATGGATCCCAGAATTTGGCCATTACATTTTCAGGGAGGAAAAAAAGAATTATTGCTGCCTTTTGTGTTTTTCATTCACTGAATGATAAGAAAAATCCTCTAGGCTGATCTGTGAGTATGATACTGATCCTGAGCAATTCCTGTGTTCAGGGAAACCTGATAATGCTTATCTTGCTCTGTAGTTATTTGCTGGCTAAGAGTTCCTGGTGTGTCCCCTTGGTGCTGGTGGGATTGAGGGATCCTGGAGCCCAGCTCACATCCCCAGAGCTGGGATGGGCCAGATGGAATCTGCAAAGTGAGGCAGCATTGTCAGGGGTCAGTGAGGGGATAAATCATCAACCTGGCCAGTTGCAGGCTTACAGGGCAGCTGACATTCCTGCAGTGTCCAGGAGAGCAAATCCAGGCAGAGAAACACCTGGATACTCTGGGGTATCCTGGCATTTGCCAAGCAGGAGAGTGGAGGGAGGGTTTGTGTCACTGGGATGTCAAGCAGAGCAGCTGAGGTCTGCAGGAGCTCTAAGTGTGTTCACCTGCAGCAGTCAGGGGTTTGTTTGACACCATTACTCAGACTTTGAGTTTTATATGACTCCCTTGATATCCCAAGCAGATATTTGGGACACATCTTGCTGGGGATCCCCTCCTCGTGGGGATAACTTGGGAGAACCTTACAGAAACCTCACTGTTTGAGGAAAGGACTCTGGGAAAGATCAGATTCACACAGTCATCAACCTTAATTTTGCTCCAGACACCAATATTGAAAAATCAGTAGATAAAAAAGCTCCCATTCAGAGAAGGACACAGAGAGACTTCCAGACAAACTAATATAAAACTAGTTTTTCTTGGCTATATATTGAGGATTTAATGGGAAAAAGTCGCTTTAGATTATCGAGTTCAGCCTCTGCAAGCACAGGATAAACAGCAGTGAAATCATCCTCTACCTGATCTTATGGAAAAGGCAGAGCAAAGCAATCCAAAGGGACTGGGAGAGTAAATAACAAGAAACAGATGAAAATCAGAGAAAAGAGGGGATTGTTACAAGCACCAGCCTGAACAAGAACATGCAGGTGAAGGCACTTGGGCACCTAAGTGAGAGGTGATTGTTGGAGAAGAGACAACACAATTCCATGGAGAGCTCTGAGCTCCTTTGCCCTGATTCTCTGGGCTGCAGGAGCACAAAACCAGTAGGAGTGAGCACCATCAAAGGAAACAAAGGTACATGTTGATACAGATCCCACTGAGCTCAGGTTAGAGAAAGCAGCTGGCAGACAGGAGTCGAGTAAGAATCCCTGAGAAGTCTGAAAAAATAATAAACATCACATCATTTAAACAATTTACCCCTTCTGATCCTCTAGCCAATCCACCAGGCTTCAATTAAAATCCAGGCAGTGGAAATCCCTCACCTTTAACACGAGCTGCACATGGTGACACTTCCAGGAATGAGATAGACCTGCCAAATTCCTCCAGATTCCTGTTTCCTAACTGAAACTAAATAATGTGGAGAAGAAGTGAGAGGCAGAGACACTCCCAGCCAAGAGAACTGCTGTGCCATGGCACTAGTGGGGCACTGTAAACTGGAGCCTGGCCTGCAAGCATTAGTGAAATGTTTAGTACAATACTTAACTCTGTTACATCTGGGTATTTCTTTCTCTTTGGACTAAAATGTTACAAATCTTATAAATGAATTACTATATTTGTACTACAGGGTGCACTATATACATCATTGGAAGAAGAGAACAATAATTAAATTAAGGGAGGTGAGAAAAGGACAAACAAAATATTAGTAAATAAAATAGAATATATTCAATAATACTTTTTAGGCAATACTTTTGCTTGTTACATTTACTATAAGGAGGAAAAAAAAAATCTTCCACTCATTAACATTGGAAACAGCTGCCCAAACCTCAGTCAGTCCCTTCCATGGCTGGATCTGCTCAGGAATTTCTCCATTCTGCCAGTGCAGAGGAGCCCTCAGCTCTGGGGCTGTCAGTGCAAGCAGGGGGTCAGACATCCCCAGCACTGGGGCCTGTGCCCTGCTTCACCTCTCAGGGGCACAGCAAGGCTGCTCTTTGTTCCTGAGAGCCACAGGGGCCCTGGCTCCCCACACTCCCTCCTGTGCCTCTGCTCTTGGAGAGACCCCTGCAGCTCATCCTCCAGACAAGGGGGGCCACGTGCTCAGCTCACCCAGCAGTTTCCCACTCTTCCTCAAAACACAGAGCGCAGGTTTTGTTCCTGCATTTCAAAGTTCCTAAGTGAAGGCTTCTCAATGCCCTCCCTCCAGCTCAAGGTGCAGTAACAAACATCTCCAGCTGAGGCCATCAACAGCAGAGCCACACACTCTGCACCTTCTTTTCCTTTGCCTCATCAATAATTTATTTCCACAACAACTGATTGATTATTTGATCAGAGCTATAGATAGCTAAGAGTGTTTGATGCAAAACCAACCCAATGAGCTTCCTGGGGCTCATCAGAATTCTTTCCCAGTAGTTTCTTCTCTTCTCTGAGCAGCTCTACTTTATACATAGGTACTACAATACAAAGCAGTGCAAAATGACCATAAAGCAACTACAGCCCACACCTGTCTAGGTGCACTATGAGCGGGGGGCTCAGGAGGGACTGCAGGTGATTAGTGAGCAACTCTGAAGTGAAGGAGAAGAAGCAGTGCAGTTCCCCAGAGCCCATCCTTCAGATGCTTGAGAGTTCACAGTTAACGTGGTGTGGGGTTTGGAGATTTGTTTTCCCCTTTGATAATACCTGAGGCTCGTTTGTGATTCCTTCAGCGTAGCAAGCACTCATCCAGAAAACTTCCTTGGCTGCTGCCAGGGTGTGCAGCTGTCTTTGCCAAGGTAACATCATTGTTCTGCAAGGCTTGGATTGCATCCCCCTCTAGTCTGAATCATGAAGAAAAATTCTTTTTCTGCTGAAGAAGTCAAATCGAGGAAGAAAAGGAAAGGGCTGTGCAGAGCTTGGAGGAAACTGCACAGGGAGCCATTTACACTCAGTTTGTAACTCCTGGTTTCAGCCCTCGCTGTCAGTGAACATCTTGCTCATCCTGGTTCTTTCTCCTTGCAACCTGGAGACCTTTCCTTTCCTAAATTTGGAAGCCAACTCAGATTGTTACAGAGTGAAAGGCGTAGGATTATTTGCTGATTTGTGGGGCTGCTGTGATGAAGCACAGGGCACCCAGGCACCTGTAGCAGTCCCTGCCACACACAGCTCCAGGGCAGGGCAAACCCACTGGGGATGTCTCACTTGGGAGAGTTTGTCATCCTTTCAGTCCTGCTGCAACAAAAGCTTTGAATTACCCTGAACCCAGGAAGGGCTTTGCATATGATACCAGTATTTACCTTGGCAAGACAGTCAGAGATAAATGTGAGTCACATGGGTTTGCAGCTTAACAGGGAGAGTATCCCCAGGGTCAAACCCTTGGGCACAGAGTCCAGAGGAAATGCTTTTTTTTTTTTTTTTTTGTTTTGTGTGTTGTTTTAGTAAATAGCCTGTGTGCAGAAAGGAAACATAAAAATGCAGCTGCCCTGCTGGTGCCTCAAGGGTGTGTGTGAGTTTTTGTGTAACTCTCGTGCTGGTATGAGAGTTTTCTGCACATTCACATGAATGTATGTGTGTGAGCTGGGAAATTCCCTTTCAGTTGAGGAGGTTCTTACTTAAGGCAGGGATTTTGCCTTGCAACCATTACAGATGCATCTCCAGCAAGGTTCCCTATTGAGTGTCTGTGGAATAAACTGCTGTTTGAACACGGGGAGAGCCCAGGGCATCAGATTTAACCACCCTGTGTGCCCTGCTGGCCCAGAAGAGCAGGCACACAAGCACTTCCAGCTTGCTCTGGGCCATCTTTAGGAGTGTATCCTCTGGGCAGTGGAAATTATTAAATACAAATTGCAATCAATATAGCTTGGGTTGCAAAATATTTCAAAAATATTTACAGGAGGGGAAATCCCATGTTAGGAAGGGGGCTTCAATTTCAGCTTTTGTCCCAGCCCAAAACATTCATGTGAGGCAGCTGCTTTCAGCAGATCCCTTCCAGCACTGGCCTAAGCAGTCCCTGCAGGATGTGTCAGGGCCAGCAGCTTCAATCTTGTGTTCCCACCCAGCTTGGCATGACCCTCATGGAGTGAGATGGGAATGCAGGAACCTGTGGATGTGCCAGTGCCAAAGAACAGCCCCAGCCAGGGGAAGGAGTGGCAGCAGTTCAGGGTTACAGCTCCTACTACAGCTCTGACAGACACAATGTTATTCATTCACTGCAGATCGTGCAGCAGGCCTTTAAAGAGAAGAGAGAAGATGCTCTGAAATTGTTTCTGATCACATCTGGGACGTGCCAGAAGAACCCCATGAAGCATTCTCCCAGCAGAATTCCCTGGTGTTTCACCCAGGCCCCTGGGGCTCAGGAGAACCTGGCAGGGCTGAGGTGCAGCCTGGCTGGGGGCACTGCTTACACTGGGGGGGCTGAGTAGTGGATGACAGAGTTGTAATCCGGGGGAGGGCTGTGGCATTCCAGGTTGGGATCCATGGGGAGCAGGACAGAGTCTTCCAGGGGGAAGTCCATGGTGTCCTCTTCCACCTGCACTGCTGGCTGGTACTTGACAGTGTCGTGCTCAGACAGGATGGATTCCTTGCTCCTGCTGACAGCTCTGCGCCTGTTGGGAACAAACACTGGGATGGATCCACCCTGGCTCCATAATTAATGGTCACAGTTGTTTCTTTAGGAAGGAAATATATACAAATATCAATTTACCCCTATGGTCCTCTGTAAGACAGTGATATTTTGACAGTGACTGGATGAGAGAACTGAGACAGGTATTTTCAATAACTCTGTGTTTTAGAAGTAGATTTAGGAGTAATTCCTGCTCTGCTGCCCTGTCCTTTCAGCTCACCACATTTCAGTGCACTACAGATCTCTTACTTGTAAAGGCACCTGTCCTGTACACACAGTAATATCCTCCCTCATTGTTCTGACACAGGTCAGTAAAAATTTGACTTTTCTGAAAGCAGAACTGATGGCTATGACTTTTCTTGAAGCATAATAAGGGATGAAACACTGAATAATCTCTGACAGACTTTAATTTAAACCGATACTGAAAGCAAGAGTGTGTGTTGAACACGCTCAGGCAGTGCAGGGCTGAGTCCCTTTTATATTCCCCAGCCCTTTAACATTCCTGACCCAGGGGCTGGTGAAGGACAGTGCTTTGCAGCATTCCAGCTGCTTCTGTCTCTGTCTTCCCTTGTTCCAGGTGATGGAGGGTGGGACAGAGCAACTTCCATCATATGGAGCAGCCTCAGGGTTAAAAGCAGGAGAACCCTGAGAAGATTTGTACCACAAGGTACAGCAAGGTTTGTGGAGAACTCAAAAGGTTCTTTCTGTCATAGGCTGCCTAAAAAATAATGTTCTGTCAACCTTGGTTTCTGAGCAATTCATTGGAAGAGGCCTGGATAATCGAGGGGTTCTCTAAAGGATTCCAGCATGGTGAGAGTGGCTTTTGAGCTGCTGCACTTTGCTCAGGACCCTTCAACTGCAGCTCCTGGTGGGGAGCCTCAGGCACAGCCTCATCACAGAACTTCTCAAGCCTCAGCTCAGAATGACTTGAACGTGCCTGGGAGGATGAAAAATCAGGCAGTGCCCAAGCACTTCGTGTGTGTACTTCATATGTCTTTAAAGTAGTATAAAGTTACATTTTAATGACCCTAAACCAAATCTGAATAGTCAACAGTTCATCAAATAATTGTAGAATTCATTACACTCATTTTATTGGCACTTCTGCACTGCTTCCAGGCCCCAGCAGCTGCTCATTTGCTCACTGGGGTGCTTTAGGAAGAAAGCAGAGCCAGTTCCTGCTCCAGGGAACAAACCAACAGCCAGGAGCCAGACACAGCCACTGGAGGGAGGGCAGCAAAAGCCATGAATTGGAAAACAGCAGATCCAGGACAGGAACTGTGTGTGAGTCACGTTTTTGGGATGGCAGAGCAGAGAGAGCGGGTTGGATGGGCACACACAGCTCCTTTCAGCTGGAGAGGGTAAATCTGCCCTGCTGGGTTCTGCTGCTGGGACTTTACAAGTTGTGTTCTCTTGCCTCTGAATCTGGAACCTGTCAAAAGCCTCAGGTTTCCCACAAGCTGCAGATATTGTCACTGGCTGACAGAACCAGTGTCACTATATTTAAAAAATACAATTTTTGCTGGTTCTGGAAAGATCCCAGGCGTTCAGGGCACTGGCTGGAGTAGAGCACTGGTTTGTGCTCTGTGCACAGCCACAGGAACAGCCTGTGGGCTCCATCTGTGAATTGTCTACCTGCAGCTCTGCTGTGGGGGAATGTCTGCTGATGCTCTGTGCATCACTCATGAAGCTCTTGTGCAGCCAAATTCAGCCATAACACACAGCTGCAGCTCTGATCAGCTGCAGTGAGGCACGGGCTGGTTCATTTCGGGTCTGATTTCAGAGTGCTGGGCTGGCTTTCCATGGCAGCTTTGCACCTCCAGCTTTGGGAAGTGAGCCTGAGCTGCAGGGGCCAGCCCAGCACATCCTGCGTGTCTAGAATGAGCTTGGGTTCTGTGATTGCTGCAGAGTTTATAGAACAAAGCTGCTGCTTCTGTGCTCTCAGACCTGCACAAGGCATTGAAACCAAACCTGTGCAGTGGCAGAGCACAAATTCTAAAATAAATAGCAACCTTGAGAACTTCAGCAAAAAATGTAGCATCCTTTGCTTTCACAACTAAGTTTTTCCTCATTGTCCACAGAGAAACATGAGTGGAAACTCCTTATGTATCCTACAGATTTGGCATCTGTCCATTCTCTACACAAACACTTTGCAGATAAACTCTTCCCTGACATGAGCAATGCAACCACAGCTTTGCCTCACTGTTTATTTATGGATTTCTCTTTTTTGTTGCTCAGTTCCACTGACTCATGTTGGACAATTCCATGGATGCTCTGGCTTCCAGTTTGCCAGGTATTAATGTTGTAAGTGGAGACAGGGAGAAGCTTAAGAGTATCTGTTTGATTTGGCCCCCAAGCTGCATACCTCTGAGTTATTAGGGATTGGTTTGGCCACACAAGGGGAAATTTTCAGCCCCCCGCAGACTCCCAGCAAGTGTTCCTGTTGGGTTCTTGCCCCTTGGGCAGGAGGTTGGATATGTGGGGACAACTCTGGTGCTGAAATCAGGCTGGGGCTGGGAGGACTCCTAAACTCTGCCATCTCCTCTCTGCTCCAAAGCTGATGGGTTAGGTCAGAAGTTGTGTCTCTTGCTATCTAATGGCAGACCAAAATGCAATTAACTTCCAGTACTATTCCTTTCATCTAAATGCACTTCCTGATTAAAGCTCTCTGTGGGGCTTTGCATTTTTCCCTTCCATGCTGCTGTCATTGACACTTTGCCTGTTGTGCATGTACAGATGCTGCTCCTGGGCATGGGGCTGCTCATTCCTTTTCCATCTGTCCTTGGCATCCCAGAAACTGCCCCAGCCCCTCAGAGCTCAGCCTTGCCCCAGGTGTGATCAGGGGGACACCAAAAGCCCCTTTATGGCCAGGGCCACTGGGACTGCCCTGTGTGAAGCATGGACCTTCTCCCTGGGCCCCCAATCAACACTCTCTGTATGACTGGAGGGGCTGGACTGGATTAATCACACAATTGTGCAGCTCCAGAAGCCACTAATGCTTATCTAGTGAAGTAATTTCATTAAAAGCTGGCCATTCCTTGGGTCAGGCCCTCTCCTGGGCTGGCACTGCCCTGCCCATGAGGTTTTCCTCACTGCTCTGCCTCTGCCTGACCCACAGAGATGCTCAGCTTGGAGAAATCTGTCCCAGTCCAGGCTCCCCTGCCAGAGCTCCCAGCATGGCCCAGCACAGAGGATCAGGGTGGGAATGCCATAACATTCAGCTGGAATTCAGCTTCCCACTGACCCACACGTGTCAGAAATTGCAGTGACCACCCTGAGAACTCAATTGTCCTTGCACAAGGTGTCCTGTTTGGGGACACAGCCTGAATATTAAGTAATCATCCACAAACTTTTTAGTTTTCTGAAGATGCCAAGATTGTTTAGAAGATACCACAGAGGATAATCCTGCAGTAGCTTGAAGGCCTGAGTGACCTACTGAGGCTTTTTCTTCCTACTGTAGAAACCAGAGATTTTGAAGGTAGAAAAATACTGAAATCATCAAAGAGCTGGGAAACCATTAGTGGAGCTGTTTATTTTATGTGAGAGGGAACCAGTTTCTGTTAATCTAAATTTTGGGGTCAATGCTTGAAGAGGACTGTGGAGAAAGAAGGATGGCTGCAGGAAAATCACCCTGAGCAGGGAGGGATTCCAGCCCCAATTCAGCAGCTCCTTCTGCTCTGCAATAAGAAACCCAAATGTTTTGCTCTCAGTAGGAAAAACTAATGGACTTTTCTGTCCATGTAGGAAACCTGGCCACGTTCAGAAGCTGTGTTTAGGGAAAGATGAGAAATTGGGCTGATTGCTGCCAAGTAGAGCACTTTGTCTCATGACTACATCTCCTAATAACATGTAGGAGCTTCAGAGCTTTGTAGGAGCTTTCAAAGGTGTTTAATGAGGCTCAGAGTAAGAGTGGTGTTTTTTTTTACTTTAATTTTTCTGCAATTAAAGAACTAAAAGGGTTATTTTTTCCTTCTGGTAGCTATGACTGATTCACAGTTTGCTTTAATACATTTTCAACTGAGTGCTGTGCAGGAGGAATTTCATCCTGGCTTCCCCTCTGGCAGCACCAGTGCATCAGCATTCTGCTGGCAAGGAGAGCTCCAGGGGTTGGGCTCAGGAATTCATTGTTTGGAAGCACTTTGAAATACAAAGTGCAGGTAATAAAGTTTTCCCAGGTCAAAGGCACCCTCGTGTCCCCTCACATGTGTGGCCAGGCTGCTCAGCTGTCCCTGTCCAAAAGCAGTGGGATGGAAAACACTGCAGTCAAATCCACAGCCTCTCACAATTCCCCTTCTAGTCCTTGTTACTGTAAGCACAGTGCATAATCCTTGAAAAAAAAAAAAGGTTTACATAACTCCTGAGCAGCTACTCATTCCAAGTTCTAGTTTGGAGAGCTCAGGTCAGGTAATAGTGCAAGGTGCTGCATGACACAACAATAAATGTATTTATTATTTCTGAGCTCCATTCTGCCCTGGAGCAAACATGTTTCCATGCCTCATTTCTCTGAGAAGGTGAGAAGGGATTCCAGCCCAGTCCTGGCTGTATTTTTGTTGTGTTCTTTGTGTTTGGACATGAATGCCTGCTGTTCCTGAGCAAAATCCATCGATTCAGTATTCCTGCCTTGCCTTAGGCCCAGCTTGTTTTGGCAGAGGCAGAGCCCTCAGGGATGGGATGTGGATGCAGCATCCAGAGCCCAGAGTGGATCAGCTGAGCCTCAGCTGATCCAGTGGGCCTGGGCCAGAACCAGATCAGGGATTTCTGAGCAACAGAGGATAATTGGGTTTGGGGGGAGAAGGGGAACAGCTGGGGGAGGACAGCTCAGCAGATACCAAACCTTTTGTCATCTTAAACAATAACTTGATTATAGAGTCTCTGGGAGGATTTTAAAGCAGTGCTTGGCAGTAGCCTGATAATATTATGAGATGGAACCTGACACCAGAGTCATCCTATCATTAAATCCCTCTGTGCTCCCTGTGCTTCCCTGAATGCTGATTCCAGTGCTGTTATTCCAGTCAATCTTTCCATCTCTCACTGCAGCTACTGCTGTGACTTTCTACTTCAGCAGCATAAAATACTCAGAACTTCCCTGCTCTGTTTTAGCAGCAGGAAAAGCTCAGACCTGGTCAGTCCAGCCTAACAGTGAGCCCAGGCCTAGAGGATCAGATTCATCCTCACTTAAACTCTTGACACTGACACTCTGTGGTGTGTGCTGTTGGCAAATTTTAAACTCAACAGAGGAATGAATGCAGGATAAATAAACAGTGAGATTTTGGCAAAAATAATAAATGCAGCCACCCTGGTTTAGAAAACATGCTAAGCCTTTGAACAGTTTTGTTTTAGAAAAGAAAGACTTTGAAAAGGATCCAGGGTAAATGTTTTTGATAGAGAGAGATACACAATTAACAAGGGTGACTTTATCTCCCCTGCTAAACCCACACTCCCTTCTGACCTCTCTAGATTATTCCACAAACTTTGGAGCCTTGTTTGTCCACTTATCAGTGCAGGAGCACCCAGGGGTGTCCTGTCCTCAGACAAGAGGGCTTTGGGGTGAAACTGCTCTTTGTGCCAGTGAGGGTCTGCAAGATGCAAAAAGGGAAAAAAAAAAAAAAAAAGGCAGCTGACAAAAAAGTTTTCTCAGCTGGACCTCCAGCACTCAGGGAAGGATGTGGCCAAGGAAAGCCACACCTGTGTGGGTGCCCTGGGAGCAGGAGACAACAGCACAGCTTGTGGCAGGCTCTGCTGGGCTGGGCTGGGCTCTGCCTGGCACAGAAGGGCTCAGGAGCCTGGTGCTGGATGAAGTGTGGAGTGCAAGTGGGGAGAGCCCAGGTGGTGGGGTCAGGCAGGGATTCACTGCCCCACAGAGCCTCCCAGTCACTCCCAGGGGCCCTGAGAGCAGGTCAGGTTTTCCTGGAAATCTCTAAGGCTGGAATGGAATTTTTGTGTTTCTACATCTGGCTGGGTGTTGACTTTTCAGATTTTCAGGAGAAAGCCTAGAAGGGGCAGAGAGGGAACCTTCCTCTGCCAACTCTTTATCCAAACAGGAGAAATGCAATAGGGAAAAGCTGTCAGGGGTGAGTGACAGAAATCCTCAGAGGGATAAATCCCACCAGGGAGGCTGCTCTGTGTGTGCTGCATTTGTGTCAATGTGACATCATGCAGGAAAGAGGTGAATCAGCCCAGGTAAAGCATCCCAGCAATGCAGCTCCTGACATTTGAGCTCCTGTTTTTAGAGCTGGTGCCATTTGGTCTCCATAGCAATGGATTGTGCTGGCAGGAATGCTCTGGGTGTGTGCAGGGGATAAAAACATGGAAATGGATCGGGATCTCTGCTAATCCCATCAGGTCCAGCCCTGGAACACTGCTACAGGGAAAATACTGCAGGGCAACAACATTCCTGAGGCCACACTCCCATCCAGTACAGTCCACAGCATTCTGATGCTCCTGTTAGAGTTGTCACCTTTCCTTATGGAATCTTCTTCCTTTTCCTCCTCTCCTTCTCCCTTTTCCTCCTCTCCTTCTCTCTTTTCCTCTTCTTCTTCACCCTTTTCCTACTCTTCTCTCTTTTCCTCCTTTCCTGCCTTCAAACATCAGGGAATTGATGTTTTAAGGCATCAAAAGACAAAGCAAAACCCTTTCCATCTGCTTTTCTGTCTGAGTGAGAATCAGCCCCTCCAAAACTGCCACACTCTGACCATGCCCTCTCCTGGGAGCTCTCCCAGAATATCCAGAAGTGCACCAGGCTTCTTCTCATCCCTCATTTCTCTTTCATGCAGAAAAGGGGTGTAGAAAAAGCAACTGCTCTGCTGGGAAAGGCCATGGAGTTCCTCAGTACAGAGAAAACTCATACAAATCTCAGTGGATTTCAGAGAAAACTCTAGGCAAGTAGTAATTAGCTTAATTAGCTGAATAGACAAGGAATTAATTGCTACATAATAATATATTTTTTAATATTTTGTGCAGCTATTCTTTGAAATTCCACATGTTGGCATTTGAATCAGTAAAATGGGTTAGTGTTGTTGGGAAGGTGGAGAAGTTTTTCACTACTGGGTCACCTCTGCCTGTGTGGTTGTCACTGAAATACAAAGAACTATGAGGAAAAATCTCAAATTCTGCTTTTAATCTTCTGTATTGTGCTATGAGTGGATAAACATACAGCAAACCCTGTCCCAGCCTCTGTTTGTAAACTAGGTGTGAACAACACAAGCCAGGGATCACAGAGGTGGTGGGATTTAGGAATTCTCTGCAGCTCTGTCTCAGAGTGATGATAAAACAAATGCAGCAATCTGGTAAAGGCACTGCTTTGCAGGGCTTGGACTGCTCTTTACTGTGCACAAACATTTGAAGTTTACCCACATCCCATGAGCTGCAAAGATGCCACTCCTTCTGTCTGAGTTAAATATACACACTGGTATAATTACAAGTGTCAGTTTTTGGATTAATGAATCAACTTCTTCAAACTCTGCTCCATCACTGAGAGAGAACAGGGGAGGCAGTGAACAAACAACTAAATTAGACCTCTATATTCTCATTTTTCCCTCCTATCATTTCCTATTTGCAGAATCTGCTGTCCCTTGATCTCAAAACACAGTACCAAGGTTTTCTAGGGCTGAAATTCAGAGTTCATCTCCTCTTAGCCTGCCTGGATATCCAGAGGTTTCCTTTTGGCAGCAGAAACAAAACTGCAAATTTCCAAGGCATTTCTCTGCAAGGAAGAACTGTGTGAAAAAGAAATCCCCCGGGTACTCACGCCAGAGCCATGATCCCATAGGGCCAGGAACGGATTTCCAACCTCTTGGGGCTTTTTATCTCCTCCGAGGTCAGCACCATCCCACTGTCAGACTCCTGAGGAGCAAAAGGAGGGGAACATCAGGATATCTGCAACCTGGGACTGCTCTAGGAGCCACCAATCCTTCAGGATATTCTCTTATCAAGGCCTGTGTTATCAATTTCTATCCAAGTGTTCCCTATGATGCCACTCTGGAGCCTGGGAATGTTTCCCTTGTTTTTATGACATTAAAGTTTTTGATCTGCATTCCCAAAGAGCACCCTTAAAATGAACATATCAAAAAATAATTTGACATTTTCAAATTTGAAACTGCTATTAAGCATGACATATGGGCACCATGTACGTAGGATAGCTGAGATATGAATAGACTGAGATTCATAAAGAATATATCCAATAATTCTGGCTGGGCTCCTCTGAGGAAAAGCTCCTTAAATACCCACTGGAAATACACAATTAGAAACACTGGGATTTGAAGGAAGTGGAAATTCAGCAGCATTCTGTAAATGCAAATGCTTTGGAAAGATAGATGGCCCTGGCCTTTATGGATTTTTTTAATGAGCTGTCCAACAAAACTGTCTTGATTAAAGTTGGGGTTGTGATTTTGCTGCACTTAAAGCTGGGTCTCGAGGCTGCAGTTAAACTTTGTGCTAAGTTTACACAAGTACACAGACATCACAGTCCTCATTTTAAGTATTTTAACAATATTAAATACTCTGGGTGTTTCTTTGAAATATTTTGTGATGCTGGAAAGTTTCACATCTGTGCATTTGTCAGAACCAAGACAGCAAAAGATAGAAGACAGAAGAGAAACTCTATTTAGTCTTATTTTACCAGTCAAACTGATCAAGATAAAAAAATAATCTCATCAAACAATAAATTACAAGAAAAAGCCTTTTAATCTATGCTCTGGTCATCTATCAGTTGTTAATGAGATCAGTTTGTAAATGAGTTTAAAAGGTATAAAGTGAAATCCTGAATCAATGAGGTCTGTCAAACCCTCAGTAAAACCCAGCTTGTCTCTGGATTTTTATCTTGACTGTTTCCCCTTCAAACACTGGTCTGGGAATGGTTTATCTGGGGGCTGCTCTGCATTTTGCTTACAAGTCTCTGGTAAAAGAATCTCCACAGAGATTGCAGATAATTGCACAATGGCAGGAAGGTGTGGTGGAGCACTTGGAGAGCTCTGGGCAGCTCTCTGAAATAATGACCTAAAGATTATTCAGGGTTGATAATTAAGAAAACTTCAATAACTAAAGCACACCAACTTTGTCTGAAAGCAGATCACACACTGATTTTGATTTAAAAGATCCTTGTTGAAACACCATGTTTATTTCTGAGCTCTTGATGTACTATCACCCTTTTTAGAAACTTTTCTCCCCCTCATGTAAAGGCTCATTTGAAAATGCCACGAACAGGGAGCTCTTAGGCAGGTAATGCTCATGCTGGCAGCAATAATCTCTTGAGACTGCACTGATCTAGCAAAATGTCTTTGTGTGATTCACAGGGACAGATTTCATGCTGCAAGAGGGAAGATGCAGGAACCAGGGAAATTTCTGAGCCTTCTAATCCCTGAGATGCACTGATAAAGAGGCAGAAATTCCATCTAGGAAAAAATACAAGGCAACAATGGACCCCAGTTTGTGCTCAGCAGAGAACAAGTGAGAAATAGGCTGTGTTTGTCAGGACAGGAAATGTTTCCAGGACAAGTCGGAGCTGGAGATTTGAGCCTTCCCAAGGGAGCTGCTCTGAGGGATGGCTCTGTCCAAGAGGGACTCTCAGCTGAGCCTTTCCTCTGCTGTTCCTCACCACCTGAAACTTCTCCTCCTGTGTCAGGAGGATTCCTGAGGGGTTCAGGCTTTCTCCCCAAACTTTGATCCACCTGGAGCATTTGTGCATTGCAGAGGTCCCTCCTTAGGGACACAGAAGGTTCCATGGAGGCAGCAGTGGGGACAGCACACACAGCAGCAGTCAGGGGCTGCCTGGACCACAGAGGGAATTCAGGAGTTGTTCTTGGGGATTTTTTTTTGTAAATAAGGAAATCCAAACCATAACTTCAGAGGAAGCCAACAAGCAGAACTCCCAATCTGTAATAAGACAAGCCTTTGTTTTCCCCTGGAGGGAAAATTAAATCCTTTAACACTCTCCCCATCCTGCAATGACATTAAGCTGGCAATAATGACATTCACTTGCAGTGAGGAAAATCCAGGGTTAAAGCCTTTTGTGTGAATCAAGACCAGGATCTTGAATCTTGTTCTTGTCTACCCAGAACTGAACACTTTCACCCCCACCAAGTGATTGTGGAGGTCAGCCAGAGTGAGTTCTGGACACATTTCCCTCAAAGGGCTTCATTTCAAGAGCTGCCACTTTCTTATGGTGGAAAAACATCTTGAAATATGTAATATTTCAAAGCCAGGGCAACCACATGTGAGCTTCTCTTTAAATTATTTGTTAAGAGAAATGAAGGTTCCTCTTTGTTGTCACACAGCCCTGGGTTTGAGATGCCAGAGCCAAATCTTCTGCCTGATTTAAAGTTGTCTCCTAGCAAACAGATTCCAAAAGCTCTGCTGAGTGTTTCTGGTGCTGGTGATGAGTGACCTGTGAACCTGCTGGGGAAGGATGCAGTCACCTCTCTTACCTCATGCATCACTTTCTCCTTTTCCACTGGCACCTCATCAAAAGTCTTCACACTCAGGGGTCTCTTCTTGCTGTTGTTACTGAAAGCAGGAAAGTCCAGGGGTCAGGATAAAACCCAGGCAGATGCTGCTCCAGCTGTAGCTCAGTTACATCCTCACACTGCCCAGCTTCCTGGGCCACTTCTCTTTTGGCACCTCTTGTATCTAATACCCAACACCCTGACAAATTTGTCTGATTTTTTCACCAGCCATATGAAGGGAGGACAGCAGGCAGTGAAATGTTTCTTTCCCCCCACCCACCCTTTTCTGCTTTTCTCACCCAGTTTCCACGGCACTCCAGCGATTCACTCCGTTGTTCAAGTTTTCTTCTACAGGGCAGGTTTTGGAGTTGGATTCTCCATCTGGACACAAGGTGATGTTCAGTGGAATGTAATCTTTGCCATCCTGTGAAATTAATAACAGAAAAGAGCACAAAGTTGGTAAAGTTCATTTTGTGCTGCATCTCAGATGTGAGAGGTTATTGTATCCTACAGAGCTTTGTGATGAGAAAGGACTAAATTGTGTTTGAACTTAACTGTGATGTTTGTTCAGGGTGATTACCATGTTCCTCACACCCTGTGGAAGTTCTGGAAGTTGGAATGCACACTTCAAGCATTACTGTACAGGAGGCTTTGTGAGGAAACTGGGGCACTTTGGAATCCTGTGTTGTGGGATGGCTGGAGATGGGCTCAGATATTCCAGTCCTGGTCAGATGCAATGGCCCATGTACAGACTGCTTGGTTTTGTTCAACTTCAGGAGCTTGGGAAGAGCCAGGCCTTAAAATGAGAGCCTGAAAGGATTTAATTTCTTGTCCTTCCCAGGAACTCCTGCTGCACATGGAAATGAGCTCTGCCTTGTCATTACCCCCTGCAGCAATCCTCAGGAGTGACTCTGCCTTCAGCTCCTGAAACTACTTGTCCAAATTTCCCTGTGCTTCCTTTTGTTTTTAATTTTGAGAAGCAGTTAAGTGCCCTATTCCCTTATCATGATTTTTATGTCTCCTCAATTTACTTTTGTTATAGACTCAAACTCACAAGCTCTTCTTATTGCAGACTGGGCCCTCTTCAACTCAGCTCCACTAAATTTGTTTACAAACAGGAAAGAGCTGGAGGAGAGTGTTTGATTTCTTCTTCAATTAAATTGACAATTACATAACTGATCTGGCTGTTTTTACTGAAGAAGAAAACAACTGGTTTAACTATTACAAAATTAATCAAGATATACCTGACTTTCTGTGCTTTAAGCTGCATAATTGTGAAGCTCTCAAGAGCACTGGTGAACATAAACTTGGAAATGAGAGATAAAGTTCAGGATGTGGAGAAAATCAGAAGCCAAGTTAACATTTGAGTAGTTAATATTGCCTTTACTCATCCCAGCAGGCATTTTCCTAGTGAGCTGTGCTAGGAAGTGAAGTCTGACCTTGGTGTTCAGTAAGCTCCACGTTTCCTGGCCCTGCTGTACCTGCTGCACGTTGGCCTGCAGGAGATCCCCCAGGCGCTCCACCAGCTCTGTGAAGGTTGGCCTCTCCGTGGGCACCCCGTGCCAGCAGTCCAGCATGGTCTGGTAGCTGCAGGAAATGAACAGGAATGAGCAATGGGAAAGGATGGGAGTTTTCTTCCAGACTGTTTCATTCCACTGCTGCTTGGTTTGGTCAGTCTTTGGATTAAGAGAGGTTCAGATCTCCACGTGCTGAAATTGTTTTAGTTTCTGTGTGGAATGCGTTTTGCTTGCCTCAGCTGAGCCTGCAGGATTTTGATTTCACCCAACTTAGAGTCTGGCTGCTGGGCCCTGCTGATACTGCTGAAATGAGTCCAGGTTATGGGCACTGGGTTTCTGTCACAGAATCTGAAGTCTGAGCTCCATGAACTACAGCTGACGTGGGACATCTGATCATCTTCTTGTTGGCACAGGTCAGGCTGACTCGGGCTGTCCTTAGCATTAGTCTGTGCTGTCAGATACCCAAAACACACTCAATCACAGCTTTACTGAAAATAAAATACCCAGCTGGGGCCTCCTCCCCCTCCCCAGTTAAACACAATCCCTTTGGTGAGATGATCAGCTCCCAGCACCACCAGCAGCTCTTACACTTCGGGAGTGGAATACTCTGGAGATCTCATCCGGGTGCCTTCCTTGAGCCGGCGGCAGAAATCCTCATCTATCTGCACTCCAGGGTATGGAGAGGCACCTGGGGGAGGAACCACAGACTTCAGGATGGCACAGTCCCTGTGTGCCAGCCCAGGGAATTGCTGATCTCTGCTGAGCCTGGCAGTCACAGGAGCTCGAGTGAAGAAGGAGTTGCAGTCACTCACAATCTCCATTTTTTGTTTGGAAACCTGTTACAGACTCACTCTGCCTCTGCAGAGATTCAATCACGCTGTCTCCTCTGCTTTGTTTTACAGTCAGGACCACTCCAAGGTAAAATAGGGCACAGGAGAAATAAACTTGATTAGTTTAAGACTTTAAAGTATCTCTTGGTCAGTGGAAGAAAAGTTCCAGTTCATTCAATGGGTTACCTGGTGCTTTCTGAGCTCTTACCCTGCCAATATCCTGCACTGAGTGGATACACAGGGAGTGAATGATTCCTGCTCATCCTTCATAACCTGAGAACCCCTGTGAGTGAGTGCAGAGGGAGCTGTGGGCACCTGGCTCCTGCCAAGGACCACGAGAACCTTGGTTCAACCCATGTGTGGAATTGCTCCTCTCCTGGTTCACCAATTGCTGGAGATGCATTATCCTACAGGGAACACTCCCTTGACAGTGACCTTCCAGCTTTTCAGCCTTGTTTTCTTTCCTGACTGTGTGTTCCATGCTGTTTACCTTGAGTGCCACTCAAGGTTCACAGTGTTGGCTGAACCCTGGCAGGGCAGCTCGTGGCAGCTGGAATTGCTTTGTAAAGGTTGAATGCTATGAAGGGCTTGGACTTTTGTGTTATTTCCCACAAAAGTTTGGGAGAGTTTTCTGCCATCTGAGTAACCCAGAGCTCACAGGTAAAATTCAGGAGAAGTCTGAAGTTTGAAATGTTACTGAACCTACTGTGGATAAAATGAAAAGCTTTGTAACTTCCCCCTCCTCAGCAAAGGCTTCCTGTGCAGCACCACCCTTGTCTTGGACATTCTGGCATCCCAGAGGCTGGATGATAAATTTGGAAACAATTTAATCAAGCCTTAACATAGGAGATTGACTGGAATCTCTATCCAGCCCTCGAGGAATCTGCCTATAACATTCCTGCATATCTCCTGCAATTTTTCCCCATTTGGAAACACCATCATGTGCTGTGCACTTGGGGGCACAACGAGAACAGCAGAAATCTTTTGGATAAAGCATTGAAAAGGGGCCAAAATGTGTCTGCTTCCAGAATTATTCTGCTCTGTGAATGTGACTGCCCAGTGGGCAGAACCTGCAGATCCCAGCAGTGCCTGAGAAGGAATCAGCACAAATGGGCTCCCAGGACATCCAGAGCCCAGGGATGCTTGTCCACAGCCCTTCTGAGTTCCCTGGATGTGCAAGTACCAGAGCACAGGGCTGACAGTGTCTCCTGGAGCTGGAGATGGGCAGCACCATCATTTCTGCTTTGTACCTGGGTTTTCCTTCCCAGCCTTGACTTTGGAGTGCCACTCTGCTGAGGATAACCTGGGAACTCACTGCTCATCTCATGGATGGAGAATCTCACCTGCTCTCACAATCTGAGTTCTCTCTCTCTGGTTACATCACAGATCAGATCAACTGCAACATGTTGGTGAGAGCAAATACAGGCAAGGCACAGGATAACAGTGATAGGACAAGGAGTAATGGGACCAACTGAAAGAAGGGACATTGAGGTTAAATATTAGGATGGAATATTTTACTGGGGGGTGGTGAGGCTCTAGCACAGGATGCCCAGAGAAGCTGTGGATGCCCCTACCCTGGCAGTGTCCAAAAGCAGCTTGGATAAAACCTTGAGCAACCTGGTTTAGTAGGAGGTGTCCTGCCCATGGAGGAGGGGTTGGGATTAGGTCATCTTGGAGATCCATTCCAACTGCTGGACATTCCATAAGTCCATGATTGATTTTTTGACTGCAGGATCTTTTGGTAGTTTATATTTTGGCCAGTGCTGGCTTCCTACCAGCTGGAGGCAGCTCAGATCATAAAAGCAAGGAACTCTCCCTTTCCCACTTCCACTCAGCACTGTCTTTATCTGGACTAAGGAATAAGTCTAATAACTTGGATTTGGAATGCTGAGACAGCTTGGGAGAAATGTAGGCTGGAACATATGGTGTAAGGCCTACACATGATGTTTTCCTTAGGGGAAATCTCCTTCAAAATGCTCAAAGATGTGGCATGCATTGGATATGGGAGCCCTCTTTTGATCTTGGTTTTATTTTAGTGGGATAATGAGATGCTGATGTTACTACCAGGCACTGCTTGTTTACATAATTATCTCTGATTGCTTTTGGAAGGGTGCACATTGAAATTCCAGGGGACACTGACATTCTGTAGCATTAGTGATTTCAGGATGTGTTGAACACTGCTGGCATTACCTGACACGAGGTGTGCTGACCCCATTTGAATAATTTAAAGCTCGTTGCAAACTCAGCCCCAGAAGGAAATGAATATTCCCTCAAGTCCTAATTTCCCTGTGTATCACCAAAGCAGATCCAGGCTGCCAGCCTTTCTGCAGGCAGCCTATTGTCCTTCACTCAGCTTCTGACCCTGCAAGGACACAAACTACACTCTGCATTTTCCTAATCAGTATTTTTCCCTCTTTTTTTTAGAGGGTTCTCAGTCTGTGAGACCCAGTGAGAGCAGCAGCTGTAAATGGGAGCCAAAACACACCCTGTGGCAACGACAAATAACTTCCATCCTGTGGCTCTCAATGATCTGTAAAACTTTTATATGAGAGAATTCAATCAGTGACACAAATCCTTAATTAAATATTTATCGTTTGAGCTGCAGATGTGAGCAGTGCCAAACCACAGGCATGCCTGGCTGAGCTGGATGAAAAACCCTCTCAGAGAAAATGACTGGTTTTGAGCCTGTGCCACCAATTGCAAAAGCAGTTTGTGATCTACGTCACACCCAGGGCAGAGGCTGCTGCACGGGTGGCAGCCCCTGCAGCCATTTGAGAGATTCCAAATTCAGAAGGGGACAGTGCCAAGAAAGGGGCTAAAAGAACCCAGGGAAAATGTGTTTTTAAAAATAGATTAAAAATAGAGGTGAATTTCAGTGACTGGATTTTAATTTGTATTAAGTATTCAGTATTAGAGGCCATCTGTTAAATTCTGGCAGGACCTTTGGGAGGGGTACAAAGTTTATTCCTGCAGTTCCCCTTGGATTCATCAGCACTGCAGTCCTTTGGTTCCCAGTGCAGAGCCTGTCCCCTGAGTGTCTTTAGATGCTGATGCTAAAGCACCTTCCTGAATAATCTGATAAACCCAGGGCATTCCTGGTGCTTCTGGAGCTTTTCCTTTCTGTGCTGTCTCTAAGCCTGCAGCAGGTGATGCTGTTACAGAGCCATGCAGGGCTCACCCCAAAATAACAACACCCCAAATAAACAGGGCTGAACCCCAGGGAAAGCAGGAGCTGCCACTTGTTTCACCCCCTCAAGTGTGAACTTTCTGCTTGGTGTGCAGATGTGGAGTAGGGAAAAGTCCAAATCAAAGACTTGGACTGAGAGCAGGTTTTGATTCTGCAGCCAGCCCTAAGTAAAGATTAGGATAGAAACAGCTCCAGACTTTGCATTTTCACTTGGCATCTTGAGCCCAATCATTAATTTCAACTGATCCATGAACTAAAGATAGAAGGAGATTAGAGTTTGCTTTAAAATCCAGCAGCTTAAGTTGACAATGCTTCTTGTTTTCTTTTGTCTGCAAATGCTGATTAAAAAGCCAGAGCTGACATTCCTAAATTCCCTCAGGAAAACAAGTGTTGCCACTCTGCAAGGAGAATCTGAGAGCAGAACAGTCCAAGTGTCTGCAGGGCTGCTTGTCTAAGTTTCACAGCTTTATCTGCTGGACAGTAACCAGAGAGGATCTAACAGCACCCTGGGATGAAATCTCCAGTACATAAAGGACATCATTATTATTCTTTTAGAAATGTTGTGGCTTGCAAATGATGCAGCCACAAGAGCCCACATTCTACCCTTGGTCTGCTGCCAAAAGGGTTCAGGCTGAGCCCAGAGCTGGTCCTTGCACCAAGCAGCTGCTGCCAGATTCTCCTTGCCTAGGAAATCTGAGATTCTGTGGGGTGGGTGATGAAGCTGGGATGAACCATGGTGTGGGCTCGTGTTCCCTGGGCTGCCAGCAGCAGCAGCAGCCCCTGTGCCCACAGCAGGGTGACTCTGCAACCCTGGAGCTCTGGGTCCCCTGAAGCAGGTTTGGTTTTACAGGAAACTTCTTCATTGCTGTCCAAGAAATCTCCCACTCCCCCAGCAGCAGAGGCTTGCATTTTATCTCTGGGCTCTGTTGCTTTCAGTGGGTACAAATGTTAGATCCAGGATTGTGGAATTTTGATGCCCTCACCAATGTTTTCATGTGGAGTTCTCACTGAAATTGGCTTTATTTTACACCTGATTTTCACTGTGCACTTTTCCTCAGTGAAAAAAGAAGCACTACCCCACATGATCACCTTTTGTTAAAAGCTTTTCTTAGCTAGGCAGCCATGAATTAGGGGGAAAAAGGGGTTTGAAACCATTCTTACCTAGAGAAAATATTTCCCACAGCAGCACTCCGAAAGACCACACGTCACTCTGCGTGGTGTAAATTTTGTCAAAAATAGCTTCTGGAGCCATCCACTTGAGTGGGAGCCGTGCCTGAAAGCCAGAGACACGAGAGGTTGCCAGATGTGCTGTTACCAAGCCCAGCCTGAGGGAAGCAGCTGAAGCTTCTTGCACTCACATCTCCCTTGCGCACGTAGTCGGGGTCTTTGTAAATGTCCCTGGCAAGGCCAAAGTCACAGATCTTGACCACGTTGTTCTCGGACAGGAGGATGTTCCTGGCTGCCAGATCCCGATGGATGCACTGCCAGGGAATGACACAGGGTCACAGGGGTGGGCAGGGAAGCAGGAGAGCTGCTTTGGGAATGGGGAGAGAAATGAACTGCGTTGGGAGCAGAGAGTGAGTGGGGATTGCTCCAAATACACTGTGATATGCAAAAGAGAGAATAACTCAGGGAACAAGCCCATATTAGAGTCAGTTTCCTGATCTTTCTGTCTGAAATAACTTTGCAATTACAACAAGGAAGGGAGTCCTATTTTCTAGTTAGCTGATCCCTGGGAAATTCAGGAGAAGGCAAAAAGCAGCTGCAGCTCCATTTGCCAGTGCAGGTGCAGGAGGGTGTGAGGTGGGATAACCCTGCCCAGGGTTTCTGAGGGCTGTGTGTGAGTGCAGGCTCAGTTGTGTGCACACTCTGGCCTGTGGATTACACTGCATTTACCTGAAAAGGTGTTCCACAGGCTACAAACCACTTCTATTTATCCAAGACTTTGCTGACAGTCCCAACACATCTGAAAAACTAAAGGAATAACTGGATACTCCCTCCCCATTTTTCATTAGTGTTGTTGTTCACCACACTAAAAGGAGCTTTCTTTACAAGCCCTTTCTGCATTTATTTGAGAGGCAGTTCCACAAATTGTCTGACAATCTGTATTCACTCCTTCTATCTAAACCCTCCTGTTGCAGATGCCAGTCCCTGCAGCCAAGAACACGATGAGTGTTCCTCCACAAGCCCTTCAGTGCTAATTCCTGCTTAACCACCAGAGCTAACATGATCTCCAACACTCTAATAGAAGAGCAAAAAGCAGATTTCTCAGACTCAAGAGGGTGTTTGGGTTTCTTCATGTCAGATATTCTGGAAGTCTGAATGAGCTCACTTTTCGGGAGGCGAGGAACTCCATGCCTTTTGCCACCTGGAAGCTGTAGCAAATCAGATCCTCCAGAGTCAAGGGTCTCTTGTACAGATCCTCAGCATCTAGGAGAGATCAGAGACAAAACAGTGGCAAAACCCTGCAGCAACGGCTCCAGAGCTGTGTGGCACCGGTGCCACTGTGTGCTGACAGCCCCAGCCCACACCTGGGTGCTGGGTGGGAGATCCCTGCAGGGTGACAGCTCTGGGTGAGCCACCCCTGACCCAGAGGCAGAAGATCAGATGATTAACAAAGTTCTTCATCCATTAGTCACTCATTTAGCCAGGGGGAAACAACACCTCAGGCTGGCAGTGAGGGAAACTTTATAGACAAGAGCCCAGGGACAGAGTGACCTCCCATGTCTGGTAAAACATTCCTATTTCTCCTCTCACACATCAGGAACAGCTTTTGTACATAATACAGAGCTCTTGTTTGAGAAAGCTGGAGTGGGGAACAGGCAAGAGGAAGAATTTGGGATTCCAGGAAGAAGCCAAGCCATGTAAGGGCCTGTAAAGCGTGTGACTGTGTGTGTGGCACTAGCCACATGACAGAAATCATTCCAATAAAAGATTTGGGATGAGGTAGGGTTCTTTTACCTTCTTCATCATCTTCTGAGTCACTGTAACTCTTATCTTCAATAAATCCTGAGCTGGCAGAGCTGCCTGTGCTGGCCACGCTCTCGAGGCGCCTCTTGATCAGTTCAGTCAAATCACTGTTGGACTCATCCAGACTTTTCTCTGCTTGGTCAGAGTTTTCCTGGGACTAGAACAGGCATAAACACAATTTTTAGCTTTGTATGATGCAAGGCTTAAGGATTGAAAATATGTGACACAATGGCACGAGGAGGAAGGTTTCTCTGATGATGAGCATATTTGAACATGATGTTTCCTGAAGTGGGAATAAATAGGAAACCAGGCTTTGTTAGTTCTAACTATAAACTAATAAAGTCTGGTTTCCTATTTATTCCTACTTATTATTCCCCTTTCACTGATAGCAATATTCCACATCAGAGTTAGCTGAAAGCTGGCTGGGTGAGACTGAGAGGTGAGCAGAGGGAGGCTTTAATTCTCTTGCTGTCTTAGGATGTTTAAAAATCCCCTCAAGGTGAGTGCATGATGGGCACTGATGTGACTGTGCTGGGGAGGGAGGCACAACAGCCCTCAGCTCATGGCAACAGTGGTGAGAAAGAAATTCAGAGTGACTGCACCAGGAAAATCTTCACTCACACAAATCCCTCACATACTATGCTGCCTGTACACAACAGCTTTAATAATAATAATAATAACAAATAATAATAGTACTGGAATCATCTGGGAAAACAGTCCTGGTGAGGCTGCAGTTTCTGGCAGGGCTGGGATCACAGAACCTGTTCCATGCTGGACATTCATGAGGAGTCAGCCCCATCCCTCCCCAGCACTGAGTTCTGCTCCTGTGCCCCGCTCCTATCCCAGCCCAGGCTGTGCAGGCACAACGTTTGTGTGGATGCAGAGAGCTGTTAGGGACCAAACCATTTGGTTTGGATGCAGAATATCCATGATCCAGGCTGTTGTTACAGCACAGACTTCAGGGCTGGCACAGGGGAAGGGACTGAGGATGGGAATGAGCAGATGGGGGAAGGATGAGCTGCTTTCACTTGGGGCTTAGAGACAAAAATCCCCAAACCAGATTTGTATTTTGGGAGGGTTCACCTTCTCCTAGTTCAGTTAATACCAGTTTTTCACTACTATTTTGTTTGCCCCCTTATGCTGGGAAGTATCTCACAAATAATTCCCTCTTTTTCAAGTCTCTGGAGTGTTTGGGTACTTGCAACTAATTCTTTAGGAGATGCTAGAAGAGGACAGCAGTGAGATCCTGCAGGGAAAAAAAAAAATCCCTCTTCTTGCTTGTAAAAATTGAAATGTGGAGAGAAAATAAAGTGCCCATAGAAATGCCCAGCTGTTTTGGTGCCAGTGCAGAGCAAATCCAGCTTTTGTCAGTGGTTATTGATTCCCTGCCTTGTGACAGTGAGAAATCTCATTTTCTTACCTTGTATGCAATGAAATCTCCTCGTTTTCCTCTGAGATAGTTGGACAGATTTCCATATTTGCAGTATTCCACTATGACCATTAAAGGACCTAAAAAAAAGACAGTGAAAGTCAAATGAGTTTTGAAGCACTGCAAAGCACATAATTCTAATTTATCCTACCAAATCCTCTTCAAAAGAAGTGGCATTTCTATTGTACAGATGAGGAAATGAGGAAACACAGGAGTGACACAACCAGTAGGGATGTGGAGAGAAGGGAACACATTTCTTAGTTTTCCCCATTGGATGTAACAGTTGGTATTTATTCCTAATTTATAAACAAGGAGAACTCAGCATGATCAACACAACCCCAGATGCTGTTAAGGTTGGTTTGCTCTGTACATGGAACAGTTTTCATTTTCTCTGCTGGCTTCACAATTGTTTGTTTTGGGTGGAGCTGATGCCACTAGAGGAAATCAAAGTATGCAGGGCCACAGACAGCTCTAAATGAAAAGCTGCAAAAATATTCAGTCTGAAGTTTCTGAAAGCCTGGAAAGTGCTCTCCCTTTCTTCCTTATTCCTTTGCAAACCACTGTAGATTCAGTGCTGCTTTTAAACAATTATGCAGCTTTTTAAGAGCTGCTTGAAATGCTTTTATATTGCAGGGTGAGATGTTAGGGAAGGAAAAAGCTGCATTCTGGACCTTTGTAATCATCAAATGGAAGAGAAGGTGAATTCATGGGACTGGGATATGGATAAACATGGAATATTACCAACCCCAAACACCGAGACTTTCATGCCCAGAACCTTTTTCTCTGGAGAAGGTCTGTGGTTCAGAGTGAGGAGTTTGAACTTCAAAGGGGAAATGCTGAGAGCTGTACTTGGCCTTGGGGAAGGAGCTCAGCAGGATTCCTGCAGGAATTCTTGCATCCTCCCGGGCAGGAGTGGGGATGCACTGGCTCCTTGTCCAGCACTGCCCGGGGAGAGCACCGGGAGGAGCAGGGACCTGGGACAGCGTGGGACAGGCAGAGGAGCAGCCTTGGGGAGCACCACAGACAGGGAGATGCTGAATTCCTGCATCAGGACAGCCCGTGGTGTTCCCTGTGGGTTCTGCAGGCTCTGCACTCACCCCAGCCCCTGGCACTGCTGCCTTGAGTGCACCTCCAGCACGCCCAGCCCCTCTGCCTGCAGCTGGAACATCCTGAAACCTTGCAAAAACCCCAAATCCCCAAATCCCAGTAGTTCCAATGCTGACCCCAGAGCTCTGCTCAGCGCTGGGATCTGGCCGTGCTCAAGAGATTTGGCTCTGAAGAACCCAAAATCCAATGTCCCTCATGGATGCCCTGAGGAAATGCAGATTCCAGAACAGCTTTAAAGCTCTGCTCAGCGATTTATTCATGGTTTTGAAACGCTTCCTACACATGGCCTCCCCATATTTTGTTCCCTCATTGTAAAGCACACACTGCATTAGTTCTGACTGCTGAACATCAGACACTCCGCCAAAGTGTTAAATTCTGTTATTGGTACCTTGTTAAAATAATGTATGTGCATACTTAACACCAGTCTCCATCAGGAGTACACGGTTACATAAAACCTAAGGGGAGGGGAGAGCCCTGGAATTTCACAGGAACTGGATCCGTGTCTGCCTCTGCAGCTCAAGGCTGTTTTTCTTTAGTCTGCACTTGCACTGCTCAGAGGAGAACAAAGCAGTGCCAGCCTCGGGGCTGCCCTGTGGGGTCCTGCTGCACCCTCTGCTCCAGACTCTGCCCCTCAAAGGCACCTGGCAGGGAGGAGGGAGGGTCAGCTCCCACTCAGCATGGGCCAGGCTGGAGAATGGGAAACCGAGGAACTCCTGTGAAAGTTTCTCAGAAACTGGATGAGCAGAGCCTTTGATCAGCTGTGTCTGAGCTGTGGCTTGCCGTGCAAGCAGAACTCTGGGGCTCTTTGTTAAGAACCCCTGACCCCTGGTCCTGCTGCCAGGTTTGTCACATGTTTGTCCTGAGCCCCCTCAGGGATCTGTCAGCACAGGAGAAGCACCAGCATTCCCAGTGCTCCAGCCCCTCTGCTCACCTGAGCCCTAAATCCCTCCAGCTGGAGCTGCCCTTGCTCCCACACAAGTGCCACAGTTCTTGGGAGCTCCCCATCCATGGCTCCCAGATCCCTGCAGTATCCATGGCTGCTGTTTCCTCAGGAACTGGAACCACCTTGCTGCAGGAAAGGTTTCTTCCCTGCCATCCTCCCAAATCTACCTGACTGAAGTTTTCCTTTTCCCTCCTGACTGGACAACCACTGTTGGAAACTGATGGGTTTGGGACCTCAGATGATGAGAGATCTCTGCACCATCTCTCCTGATCTCCTCCCTTCATTTATTTCACTCTGGGGCTTCCCTTGCCCTCAGGTCACCTAAACCTGTCCTTTGGGGTGGTTTTGGGGATTCTGAGGGTCAGCAGTGAGGAGCCATCCTCCAGAGCTGTTCCCCTGAAGCACAGTAAGAGGCATGGAAGGCAGTGTGGGAAGGGCTGTTTTAGCTACAAAGTCTGAGATTTATGGGACTTTGTGTGATGCAGGGTCAGCCCCGTGGAAGTCCCTGCTCCTGCTGCACCCAGGGCTGTCCCAGGTTTCCTGTACACAGAGCAGAACCTGCTGTGTTTGCCTGGAGAGGGTGAAGTGCTCAGCCTGGTGCATCCTCCTGATAAGGCAGGGAAGGAGAGGGAGAAACCTGGAAATGGCCATGGGGAGGAATTGGGCACCTCATTGCAATCCAGTGTTCTTCTCCCTTCAGTGCAGAATCCCTTCTGGGAACCCCAGAGGAAACTCCAGGCCTCCAGAGAAAACAGAAGTGACACCATGGGTGGGAGAGGTTCAGGAGCCCTGGATGGAATGAGAGCACATCCTGCAGGAGCAGCAGGAGCTCTCCTGTGAGCAGAGCTGGAAATGGCTGCACCACAGGCACTTCCAAACACCCCAAAATGTCTGAAAGGTGTTTTCTTTTCTGCTCAGGATTTACTGAGGTCTCCTCACCTCCAGCTTTGGTGCAGGCTCCCAGCAGGTTGACCACATTCAGGTGATGTCCTATATGGATGAGGATCTTCAGCTCAGACATTAGAGCCTTGCATTCGTTAGTAGTTGCACATTCTGCTTAAGATAAACAGGAAAATTCATCTTTACACAACAGGATATTTTCAACAGGACACAGCAAGATCCTGTTTATCCTCTGAAACAAAACCCACCCAGGTTCCTTGCAGTATCTTGGCTTTTCAGACTCTCACACAGATAATAATTCATCCGTTTCATTGTCTGCTGACCTTTATGAAGTGGGATAACACTTTATCTTTTGGGTGACTCTTCCTTTCTCGAGCGTGGGTTATGGAGGGTTACTGTCCCTTCCCCCAAACCTGATCCCACAGAGCCTCTGCCAGGACTCAGTTTTGCAAGCTTAGCAAAGCCAGCCTCTGCAGCCCCCCCCCAGCACACAGAACGTGTCCCCTCCTCTCTGCTGGGCTGTGCAGTTCAGCAGGACTTGGTGACAATTCCTCAGACCTCTCCACTGCAGCTGATGAGCAATCCACAGATCTGGAAGCTGTGTCCCAAAATGTCCCAGGGAATGCACAGCATTACTAAAGCTTAGGCCTGTAAGATCTTATTGAGCCAAGAAATAAATTTTCTAATATCTATGTGTGAGCCATGAACCTGACAGGGGAGGCCCTGGCTGGCCAGTGACATCATTTTAAGGTAGGCACCCTCAGACCAGAAGGTTGTTCGGGTGCTGCTTTATCTTCCCAGCCTTCTTTCCAAAACTTCTGCACTTTAACAGGAGAGGCTTTGGCCTGTTTCCTTTGCCTTTGCATCATGTCAGATTTAAATATGAAGAAGCATTTATGTAACAGATCATTTGGTGTGACAAGCGTAACCTCTTTATCTGTTTGTAGGATTCCCCATAATCTTTCTCCAAACTGTGTCATAAAGAAGGAGCTATTCCAAGATTCCTTCAGTCAGCAGTGTTTGGTGTGTCCATGGGTGGTATCACTCCTGATTTCCCCTGGCATCTGCTGGAGCACGCAGCCAGCTCAGAAGTGTTTGAGAGAATTCTGCACGTTGGATTTTAGCCTTCAATCCAGAACACACCCGAGCATACTGCGTGGAGATGACAGAAATGCAGGCATCTCCAGAGCCTTTTGGATTCCCTGGATGGATTGACTGATACCAGACAATCTGCTTTATTCATGAAAGTGATGAATTATGGGCACGTTAGTCGGGGAGGGGCAGACCAGAGCAGGAGGCAGCTGCCTCCACTGGGGGAGGGAGGTGTAAAACGATGGAGAATCTGCCAAATGGTGCTGAATATGTGCTGGCAGGGCAGAGCTGACACGAGGATCAGTTGGGAAGCGCAGCATGGAAGGGAATGAAACCCCAGAGCTGTCCAGGGGAGTACGTTTGGATGGAGATGGGAATGTGTCTGCATCAGGGACTTCTAGGATATTTCAGGGATCTGCAAATGGGCATGGAACAGAAGATACAACAGCAGGAGAGAAGATCAGAAGGGTGAAAATAGAGAGGGGAGGCAGGAGGTCCAGAAGGGTGATAAATGGGTGTTTTTGTGATTTCAGAGAGATGGGAGTAGCAGAGCACCACGAGAGGCAGCTGGTGGCAGAAGCCGAGTCCCTGGTGGCATTGCAGGGGTTAATGGTGTCATGCAGCAGGATGGAGCCGTGAGGGCCATGGCAGCACTGCCTGGGCCTTTGGAATCCCCCTCAGGAGCAGTTCCAAGCCCTGCCCAAGCAGGCAGCACACGTGTGGCTGGTGCGCTCTCTGTGCAAACCCACAACAGGCTCCCAGCTCCCTCCTTCCCCCCAAAAGCTGCCCTTCATTTCCACAACTGCAAACGAGATGTCTCTAATTCACTGCCCTGGCACTGGGGTGTTTTCCAGCCCCCTGAACTGTTCTCCATCTGGCCGGGCTGCGAGGCAAGGCTCAGCTCCAGTTTCGGGCTATCTCGTGTAATTACACTCCTTAATCTGTTTCCCTCCTCACCCCACACGCCTGGAGGCTGCTGCTTTTTTCCTGGAGGAGCAGAAGCCTTAATCAGCAGCGCAGCACGGAACTGCTGTCCTTTCCTCCCCTTGCATCCATCCAGGATGAGAATTCCCACCTGGAAGCCCATTCCCTGCGAGCCTGGGAGCTGAGCCCTGTGCCCCTGGCTGCCCCGAGCAGGCTGGGGAGGATCTCAGAGGGATTTTTGTACCTTTCAGCATTTTTACGGCAACTGTTTTGCAGGTTGAAGATTTATCAATGCCAAAAGCAGACGCCTCCACCACCTTCCCAAAAGCACCATGACCCAGAGTTTTACCTAGAGAAGCAAGAGTCGAGAGTGAGGCCAGGCTGCACCAGCCAGGAGGGGACATGCAACCTGAGCTGTGCAGGAGAACCAGGCACGGTGCGGACACATCACAGCAGCCTCAATCACATCCTGCACATATGGATACCCAGGGGCTCTATCCATATGGCCTGGATGCAATACAGCACGGGAGAGGACAGAGGAGGGGAGATCACTGCACTCACTGAGGGATTCAGGGATTGGGGGGGGGAAAACCTCACCTGGGGCTGTCCTGGAGCCCAGGGAAGGCAGAATTTGGGTTAATTGTGGCACCCTGATCTCTCTTGAGCCATGGAGACAGCCAGCAAGGCACTCAAGGAGCCACAATCCTTTAACCTTTTGGTTACTGATATTGATCTGATGGAAAAGCTGCACTAAATGGAATTTAGGACAGTAACTTTTCTTTGTTTTTCCCTTTCATTTGGAATTTCCTGCCTGTGTTACCTGGTGTGCTCTGAGGGCTCTGACCCAGGGTCTGGCTTTTTGGTTCTGCCAGTTTCTGTGTCCCACCATCATCTCAGATTTTGTGATTTTTTCTGTCCTCTCCTCCCTCCATGTTTTCCAGCTGCAGCACCAAGAGCACACACAAATACAGATATTTCCCTGCACTCCCCAGTGCACACAGATGTTACAGTTTCGCTGTACAAACACAGCCAGCTTTTTTGCATTTTCTCACTCTATCAGCCACTGAACTGAGCTGTTCACTGAAACGTGGCTCATTTTTCCATGAGAGCTTTTTACAGCTCAAAGCTGGGTCCTGATGGCTGATAAGGAAGTGATTATTTGATGAACTGATAGCTTTATTCAAAAGAAAATTCACTTTCCTTTTTCCTCTACTGGAATGAAATCACACTTTTGGCAGGGACACTACCTGGAGGCACCTTCCCTCCCTGTCAAGAGTTTGGCTTCCCTTGTCCAAGGAGAAGAGGTGGCAACTCTTTTGACAGAGCCTTTCCAAATCCCTCATTTCACCTCCGTTCTGCCTGATCCTGAACTCCATGATCCCAAACCCAAGGGTGGCACTGTGACAGGCTCTTTGTGCGTTATCCCAGCTCCAGTGGCATCGGGAATCCTTGGGATCATCCTTTCCCCCGCTGGACCCAGGGCACTCACCCAGGCGCAGCCTGTCCCTGGGGAACTCCCACTTGCTGCTGTCGTAGGGCAGGCGCTCACACTGCTCGTCCAGGGGCATCTCCTCCGGGTCCATGATTATTGACAGGTATCCTGTCTTAATATCTGTGGCATCGGGCTGAAAACAGGGTGGGGAGGAATCATTGCGGGGATTTACGCTGTCATTCCGAAGGGAGGCAGCTGTCTGGCAGCCTGGGGAGTTCCCTGCCTTCCAGGCAAATTTATTCTGAGCCAGGAATGCATCGCTGCAGCTTCCCCGCTTCTTTTCTACAGCTGAGACACAAATGTTCGTGTGTGGCTGCTGATTGATGCTGGGAAGCACAAAATCTACCTGGATCAGCCAAAGGAAATCACTGATTTTCCACGGGAGCTGCAGGAGCTGCATTTCCTGCCGCATATTTTGGCATTGTCACCGTGTTTTGTTCTGCATTGTTGATTCTCCATCAGTTCTCCACTTAATGGCTGCAACTTAGTGCAATTGAAAATTAGTGGGAAGCTGCTGGAAATTGCTATTTCTGATGTGCTAAAGTGAGAAATTGTGGTTGGGTGGGTTCTGTGAGCAGACTTGCACGGGTATGAGGTGCAAGAGGAAATTCAGGGTTGTCCACAGCTCTGTCAAACTGAGGTCAAGGAAGAAAATGTGAACTTAATCCCTGTGTTTGCAAGAGGAGGGGAAATTTTACTCAAATTCCCGTTTTTGGGGAATTTGCCCAAATTCTCCTCATTGGAGATCAGCACTGGGCCTGCAGTTTGGTGAAAGCAGAGCAGAGAGCTGGGCTGGCCTTTCTGTTTGCTGTTTGTTTCAGGAAAATAGACCTAGATTCCTTGAAACTTTACTGCAATTTTATTTTTTGAGTCACAAAAGGGAGGTGAGAAAAGGGCAAGGAGATCAAATCAGCTGTGTGGTTTGAGCTCATTTCTAGAACAGACAGCCTGGGATCTTTCTTTAATATCTTTTAGAGTCCAGTGCTGAAATCAAGCCGTCATTTTAGAGGATTTAGGGTATTTTTTTGTTATTCCCACAAGCCAGTTTGACTCATAGAGAGGGAGGAGCCTGATTTTGTGGTTGCACAGGAGTGGCTGGAAACATCACAAGTGTAAGGGCTCTCTGGAGAAGCCAACACAAACCATGGACTGAATTTTACAGGGACATTTCCCCCAGTTTTTCTACCCCCTGCCCCAAACCTTTGTCCCTTTGCTGTCACACTGAGGCAGGGGCCAGCCTTTGTGCAGGACAGGAGCCCTCTCACCTTTCTCAGCTTGCGAATGAAGAGGGTCAGGAGGAGCCAGAAGAGCGTGGCAGCCAGCCCTGTGCACACCAGAATGATCACCTCAATGTTGGATTTCTCCTCAGAACCTGCAGGTGAATGAACCAGGTCAGAAATGTGTCCCAAGCCCTGAGTGAGCCCTCTGGAGCTGTGCCTCCCCTCAGCCCGTGCTCACCTTGGATTTTGATGAAGGCTGATGTGCTGTCCTGGCCCAGGTCGTTGGAGGCTCGGCACTCATAGAGCCCCTCATCATCCTTCTTCACTCTCTCAATCACCAGGGTGTTGTTTTCCATGGAAATTCCTGGTTTAAGGAGTTTTGGTTAATGTTGGCACAATAACTTGCCTGCCAAAAATACTTTTAGGAGACAGAGCTGAAGGTCAGCTCCCATCCATGCAGGCTCTGGTGTTAGGACACATTTTAATCCTGTGCTCCTCCTGGCCTGCCAACCTTTCCCTGACTTTTTCCCTCTTCAACACCTGGATAAATTATTTGGCATCACTTCAACAACAGCAAATGTGGCTGTTGATTTAGAGTGGGTAGAGCCTGGAAACGAAACCAGAAATTAGCAGAGGGATGCAGGATTGGTGTCTGATAGCAGGAAGATACACTGGGAAAAATGGGAACTCAGTGGAATTACTGAAGGCTGTGGGAAGGGATGGGGCTTCTAACATGGGGAACATGGAACTCAAGTTAGGCACTTCTTGGAAAAATAATGGTGTGAAGCAATCCTGGATTCACAGGGGGAGTGGGAATAGAGAGGTTGCTTAGACATGACCCATGAGAAACTTTTCTACATTTGATTTTCCCAATTTCATTTTTCCTGGTTTGTGGTACTGCACTGAGAGTTCTTCTGTTTCACTGATTGGGGTAGAAATAGGGAAACAGGTCAGGCTTGGAATTCAAAAGAGAAGGACATTTTGAATTTCTGGGTGTTCTGCCTGTGAATCCCGTTGTTGTTAACAAGAGTACTGCACACAGCTTGCCATGCACCGTGCTGAAATATTTACCCTGGGGTGTTTTTTCCAAATATTTTATTTATGTTTCCATTGGTTGTATGAGTTACATGCTTGTCCCTCTAGAATTATTTATAAAATTTCAGGAGCTATAAAAGAGTTCCTCTCAGAACATTCTGATCTGAATTATAGATGATCCTAGATTTCCTACCTAGTCCAAGTTGCAAAATTAAAGTCACAGGAGCAGCTCCTGACATGGGATTCTCCATGATTTATGGGAGGACTCAGGACATACTCAGTCCTGCACTGGGGCAGCCTCACCTCCAGTGCTGTTTTGAGCACCAGAATATAAAAAAAAGACTTAAGGCCACTGGAAAGCATTCAAAGGAAGCCACGAGGATGGGGAAGGGTCTGGAGAGGCCTTTTGAGGAGGGGCTGAGGGCACTTGGTTTGTTCAGCTGGAGGAGACTGAGGGGAGACCTCACTGCACTCTTCAACATCCTCATGGGGGACAGCTCCAGTCTCTGCTCCCTGTGACAGGGACAGCACCCAGGGAAGGGCTGGAGCTGTCCCAGGGCAGGGTTAGGTTGGATTTCAGGAAAGGTTCTCCCCTCAGAGGGTGCTGGCACTGCCCAGGGAATGGGCACAGCCCCCAGGCTGCCAGAGCTCCAGGAGAGTTTGGACAAAGCTCCCAGGGATGCCCAGGGTGGGATTGGGGGGTCTGTGCAGGGCCAGGGGCTGGGTCAGTGATCCCTGTGAGCCCCTTCCAGCTCAGCACACCCCAGGATTCCATGGCACAGAGCTGGGAAGGCACCTGGGCTCAGCCTGAGCCTCCCTGCCCATGGTGGCTCTGTCCCTCTAGGGCTGTGTCCCAGGGAGCTGAGAGCACACTCCCATCACTGTGCTGTGGGAAATAAAGGACATTTCACAGGCCATGGGATGACCTGAACCCCTCTGCCAGGTGACTCTGCTGCAGTTTATGGTGCCCAGCACAGCTGAGAGCTCAGGCCTGTGCTGCCAGACCCCCTGACACAGGTGTACCCCGTGGCTCAGGTTTTGCCCACACTCTGATCTCACACAAGCTCCCTGACTTCCCAGTGCCATGCAGATGTGTGCTGGGCTGGCTCTGCACACAGGAGCTTCCTCTGACCTCCAAGTCAAAACTGGATCCCTCTGCAAAGCTCTGGCATCCCTGGATTTGTGTGTGTGTGCCCTGAAGCACGGGCACAGCCGCTGGCCCCGTGTCACCATGACCCTGCCAGTCCATTATCCCACAGCCAAACAATCCTGGGAGCAGGAGCTCACCTGATGCTGCTGAGATGGGGTAGCCATTCTTCCTCCAGGTGACCAGTGGCTCAGGTGTCCCACTGACCTTGCACTCCAGCAGGATCTTGCCACTGATGTTCACCTCCAGGTCTGTCAGGTTCTGGATCACGAGTGGCGCTGCCTTTGCTGCAGGAAAAGAGTCCCAGTCAGGCCTGGGGAGCCCCTACCCTCACCTCCCTCCTTGCACAGCCTCTCTGGGCTCCATCTGGCAAAGGCTGGGTTGATCAGTTGATCAAAAATCCCCCCAAAGGTTCTGGGAGGAGTGGGTGGATTTATTTGGTTTATTTTCACACTTAAGTTTGGCTGCAGCTCCAACTCCGAATCCTCTGAAGAAAACAAAGGACAGGGAGTGGGTGCTGCACATGCAGAGTGGAGACTAAAAGGAGAAAGGAGTGGGGAAAGAGGAAACAGTTTTAAAGGGTTTTTATCCTCCATCAGGAATGCAGTTTTCTCTTACTACAACCATGGTAATGCCTCCTTTATGTTCATTTATAAAAGGTGCAGGATAGCAATGAATACAATCACAAGCACAGCCTAAAATATACCCCAAACTTGCAGTGAAGATGGAAGATGAGGGACATTAGAACATATAAAATGTTTGACTAGGGGAAGGAAATCTGGTTTGGGGGAGCATTTCCATGTGTGTTCTCCACAAGAATTGCCTGGCATGTGCCAGACAAGTAACAGACCCCAGTCATCCTCACAAGAATGTGATCCTGATTCCAGCTCTCCATGGATGCATTCCCAGTCTAGCTGTGTTTTTCCCATAGCCATGCTGTGTAGGTGTGTGTGTGTAGGTGGAAATCTGACTGACTGAGTAAAAATATCTGCCAGGGGAGAGGAAAGGGAAGTGCCTTAATGCAGAGAGCAGAGCAAGGCCAGTGCCTCACACCAGGTGATGCTCACAGGTGGGGACCAGCCAAACCATTACCACTGCCCAACACCTGAGTGAGATCCTTCCCTTCCTCTCTGCCCCAGGAAAAGGGAGATGTTTGTTTGTGGCTGGAAATAAAATCACCTCCCAGGCTGGAGTCAGAGCTGTGGGTGAGGATCTGTGTGTGTGGAGGGAAGGGCTGGGGAGGCTGCACAGTGTTCCTTCACTCCAAGGCTGGAGCCAGCCCTGGCTGTGCCTGAGTGCCAAGGGCTCACAGCAGCACTGACCCTGCAGTGCCTCCTGAGCCAGCTGGAATCCCTATCTAGTTCAGCTGCTGAAGCACTCTGACTCTGCTCCCTGATTGCTGCTGTGTTTCACTTCTGCTCCACTTCTGTGCTTTGGATTCTCTTCCCCACTGGAAGGTGGTTAATAAATCTATCCATCCCCCATGCCAGCAGTCCTCTTTCTTCTGAGGAGATCACTCAGAGGGATCATCTCTTCTCAGAGATGATCACTCACCCTCATTCTGAAGCAGAAGAAACTTCAGTAATTTTCAGTGGCCTCCTACTGGCAGAAGTGTCCTGCCCTTTGTATTCCCACAGCCAACAGAACCAGGCTGGAGGATCTCAGTGAAATAAAAGAGTTGGGGGCTTGGGTATAAGTAAGAAAATAATTGTTATGACAAAGTGCATCCCTCTTACCCAGAATAAATGGCACATGTCACTTGATTTTACACTTGCCCAGGGACTTTTGGGACCTCCCGGGTCCAAATCTATTCATGTATCTCATCCTGGCAGCTGAGAGTGGGAACCAAAGCCATACAGACCTGGGGTGAGCATCCCAAGTTACAGTTGTGCTGTCAGTAAATACTGGGTGATGCTTTTTGTCCTCAGTCAACATTAAATGTGCACCCAGCACGGAGCTGGGAAGATGAAATGCTGCTGAAATCACCTTGGTGTGATTTCAAATATTTTATCCAAACCCAGCACAGCTGGGTGGGTGTTCCCCATGTCAATCCACGTGGAGTAAATAACAAAATCAAAGCAGAGCAGGACACAGGGTTTGTGTGAGGACAGGTCCCAGTGGCACTGTCCCCTGGCACGTACCTCTGACCAGGAGCTGGCTGTGCTGCTCCAGCCTGTCCGTGCTGTTGTGCTGGTTCTGGGCTCGGCACTTGTAGAGGCCACTCTGCTCCTTGGTGACGTTGGGGATGAGCAGGGTCAAGGAGATGGAATATTTGTCCATTTTCCTGAGCACAGAGTGGCTGGGAGCTGGCTCTGAGGAGGGGTAGTACCAGGCCAGGTGGCTGTAGATGTACTTGGAGGCCCTGCAGGTCAGCTGGACGTCATTCCCCACGATGGCTGTGACCTGGGGGGAGGTTTGCAACCCCGAGGGCACGTCTAGGAGGAAGGGAAAACGTGTTTGGGATGAAATCCCAGCTGAGAACATCTCTGGCTGCCTGGCTGCTGCTTGGGGGTCAAATTTCCAGCAGTAATGGAACAAGCCCAGTTTAATGAGGCATGTGGAAATGTGGGTACAGGCACTGGAGCTGGGAATTAGGGAAGTGCAAGTTCCTCTCACTGCCCAGTGCTAACCTGTGCTAGTCCAGCCCTCAGCATTCTAAATCATCCCATCTCCAAGTAATGAATTGAAAGCTTATAAATGGAAGGAGTTAATGGACTGAGAGAGTTTAATCAGCAGCTGTTTCTATCCAAGTAGATAAATGTGTTTGTGAGCTCTTCCCTCTCCACAACAGGGCTGGAAAGTATTAATTGCAGAGGAATAAAGAAACCCATTCCCATCCCTCAGGAGCAACACCTTCTTTCCCACTGAACAGTCTCCTCAACTCTCTCTTATTCCAACTGTGCCAATAATGATTTTCATCACATGTGAATGCTGGATATTTACTTGATCACTGGTGGATTAACTGATCTAATGATGTTTAAGTCCTTGAGGCCCTTATATTTAGCAGAGAAACACTTTGAGTCGTGACTCTGACCTAGCCATGAAAGAGTGAGCTGTTTCTATCTATATTTTTAGTAACTTTTCACTCCAGAAAAAAAAAAATCAGTTTTCCTGAAGTGGTGAGCTGAATCCATTTGAAAACAAGAAAAACTGAGTGGAGGGGCAGAGCCTGCCCTGCAGTAGCTGCCAGAGACCTGCAAGTAAATTGGGGCTGGGAGATACTTTAGTGCCTTTGGATTTTGTTAATTTTAGGGATCTATCCAGCTGAATGAAAGTTCATGATAACCACAGTGATCTAGAGTTATTCTGCTGTCTGTTAGGTCAGGGTCTTCAAGCAGCTGAGGGTTATGAGGAATCTCTTATCAATGTTAGCAGGGACAGGCTCACTCTGGGCCACCCTGTGAGCAGGAACAGGTTTACCCTAAATCTGAGAGGTGATTCAGTGCCAGGCTGTTGGTGAGAGGCTTCCTCAAGCCAGGATGAGCTGGGTGGGACTTGGAGAGGGCCAGGAGTTAAAGCAGAAAAAGTGTGCACTGCACTTGCCATCTGCAAATTCCACCTGGAATTTGCCAGGGGCTCCCACTGCAAAAGGTTCTGCAGGAGCTACAGCTGAGCAGAAATAGTGAGGCCGCTGAAATAACCCATCTGCCTTATAATAAACCACATATTCCATAAAATACAGAGCCCTGGAGGAGCTTTCAGATAGGATTAAAAGTCTCTCTTCTTCCCGAGTCATCTGGAGTAGAACCCATGAGCTTTTGCTTCATGGTTTTTAAAGACTGGCACCAGAAATACTTCACAAAAGATCCAAAAAGAGAAGAGACCTCCCTCAGACCACAGCTGTGGAAATTGTTCTTTTTCTCTCCCTGCCCTGTGCTGGAACTGCAGTTTGCTCTCTGCAGGGTGGTGTCAGGCTCAGTTGCAGTCTCTTGGTGCCAGCTGTGTGCTCAGGCTGCCCTGTGTCATACATCCACTGCTCACTCCCCATGTCCTGTGCTCCCAACATATCCAAATCCTGCTTATCAGCACGGGGGGAATGTCTGAGGCCACCAAAACCTCTCTAAATGGGAACCCTGCCAGCCTGTGACAGCATCGGGCTGTGCATGAGCAGCATTTCACATCTCCTGAATCTCTCCAACCAAAACAAGGAGCAAGGGCTGCATCCCTTGGGATCAGACTGCCTTGGGCATGGCCCAGATCGGGCTGCAGGCTTTTGGTGCAAATTCCCAATGAATGGGATGTGTCCATCCCCAAGCCCTGAGTTTTGGAGGATGCTCCATAGTTTTGCTTTGTTGCTGGACTTGAAAGTTGCCAGGGTTTGTTTTTTTATTTCTACCAACTTAACATTCTGGGAGCAGAGGCCTGGCTTGTTTTTCTTATCATTCCTTCTCCTGACATTTTTTATTTAGCATTTTGAATATTTTTAGCCAGAACCTGTGCTATTCTCTCCCATCTTGTTTGCCTTTCAAGCAGCTCTTTCAGCTCCAATAGAATATTCATTGATTTTCATTGCAGTGGAAGGAAAAAGAGAGGAAAAAGAAGTTGCTCTGCTCTATCTTTTCATGCTCTCCTCTCCCTTTTCTCCTCCTACCTGGATTATCAGGGGAGTGAGTGCAGTTTGGAGAGCACATTTCAAGTCAGTTCATCTCTCAGACAGCTTTGCTTACATAATCCTGAACCTGAGCAGTGATTAACTTCCTTTCTCTGAGCAGATACTGCGTTTTAGAAGGCTCCTAATAAGTTGGCTAAAAGAATGCACCGCGGGGCCTTTTCCCTTTTATCAGCAGTCAGCAAACATTTCTCTTTGGTGTTGTGTTACAGGGCAGTAGCTGTGAATTTCCCTCTCCACCGTGCGGGATCCTGTGGCAAAAGAGGGAAAGGAGCCATTGGGGGGAGGTAAAAAGGCAGCATCAATCAAAGGCAAGGCTGGCTCCATTTGTATTTACAAGGAATTAATTGTTTTTAATTTCCTGTGCTTTGCACAATAATCTGTGTAATTCAAAACTTCTGCTTTTACCCAAATTCCAGCCCTGGGTCTGGCAAGGGGGGGGTTTATCAGAAAAGGGATGGAGGGAAGGGGGAGCCCCTGTATCTGGAACAGTGCTGCTTGTCAGGGATCCTGTCAACACCTCGGGAATGAGCACTTTGGAGCGGCACAAAATCCTAGAACAGCCCAGCTCATCCATTGTTCTGCTATCTGGGAGCAGATTTTTATCTCCTGCTGGAAATGCAATATTTTCTTTCGGGTAGAAATCTTTAACTCCATTTTTCTCAGTTGTTTTGGCAATCAGATAAACCCTTGGAAAAAAGGCCTTTGGTTATTATTTGTTATTCTTATCATAATTCATTTATATTCCCAGAACATTCCGAGTTTTCAGATGGGTGGGATCCCACTTTGCTGAATGCAGTGCAGTCAGACAAAGGCTGGAATTTGATTTACCCTGGAGCTGCAGCTCTGTGGAGCTGCCCTTTCCAAGGTGCAGAGCAGAGATTAGAAGGTAAATGACACTTGGCCATGGCAGAGAATCCTGCAGGAGACACCAGGGCAGCTTTTCACTGCACTGGGGAGTTTGCAGCCTGCTTGGAATGTCCTTTGGAGCTGGAGGTGGACAATGACATTTCTGAGCATCTGATGGCTCACCCAAGGCTTCAGTGGGAGCTCTGGAGTCAGAGCAGTGGTGGAAAGGCAAGGTCAGATCTTGATTGGATTGACACAAAACAAAAATGTAAGAGTGAGGCCAGGGCACGATGGATAAAACCCTTTAGGAGAGCCCCAGAGGGTGCAGAGGGACAGGGACAGTCAGGACTACTGCAGGAGGAGATTTCTCATCACTCTGGACCCCTTATAAGGTTTGGATTGTGAGTGATCTCCCAACCCTTGTGACCCTTCATGCAATGAACTCTGCTGGCAGAGGAATGATTTAAAAATAGAGCCCGGTGCTATTTCTGGTGTCCGTGGGAGTTTTTGTGGGGGTTCTGCAGTGGAAGAACAAAATGGTTGCTGACAATTATTCCACAGGGATAAATTAATTTATCTGAAACGAAGGTGGTGGTGGTGAAAACATCAGACTGAAGTGATCCCCAGAGAGCAGCCTGGACAACACCTGAGGAAGCGTCCCTGGAACACTCTGCCATGTCCTGGGAAAACATCTCAGGAAATGGATGTTTTCCATGTTGCCCCAGGAAAACATCACTGGGCAGCCAGTGGAACAGGGATTTAGGGAGTTCAGCCTCTGTGTCATCTTCAGATTTCTTACCAGGGAGAAGTGAGTTAAGCCCAATTCAGCCAGAAGATCTGAAAGCAGCTCAGGGAGCAGCAGCTTGTTTGTTGGTAGGAGATAATGGAGAGCAGGTCTTTAAAATCAGCAAATTGCTGAATTAATTGTGGGCTGCCACATTTGCAGCTGCTTTGCAGGGAGCTGTGAAATGCTTTCCCCAGGTGTCCCAAAGTCCCACGTGTTGCTCCTGTGCTCTCAAGCTCTACCCCAGCCTCCAGCTCAGCCCTTAGGTTCAACCTGCACAGAATGAACCCCTCAAAATCATAAAGTGATTTTTGTGACCAGCTTAGAGCCTTGTGCTGCTGGGCTTCCTCTGCCTGGGACCTCACAGGCTGTCCCTGGATGTCCCTCAACACTGAGACAGGAGGAAACTCCTGGGGAGAGTAACCTGGAGCCTGCTCCAGCTGTTCCAGCTGTGAGGATGAGCTGCAGACCCCTCCCCACAGCCTGGCCCTGCTGGAGCAGTGCTCAGAGGAGCCTCCCCTGCAGGAAGCCCACAGCAGGTCACTGCTGCTGTGCACTGCTGCAGCACCACCTAATTTAGCACCAGGATGGCCACGTTTAGAAAGTTTTCATTCCTTTCTATTCATAAACACCACTATTTTTAAATACAGCACTTCCAAAAGCCAGTCATGCTCGCTCAGCATTTGCCTCTCCCTCAGAATGGTGCAGATTCCCACTTTTCTCCTCACAGGCTGGAATAAATCTCTCTTGCCAAGCCCTGTTCTCCTGGTCTGCTTGGGTGGAAACATTCCCACCATAACCACTGTCAGGAATTTCGCCCAGTGATTCATTTCCTTCGTAATTCAAACTGCATGATTAAAGCACTTGAGTCTCAAAACATCACTAGATTGATCTTAAAATAAAGAAAAAAAATGAAATATTAGCTCACCGTGGGTGGAAAAAAAGCCCCCTACATAACTTTATTATTAAAATAAACCAGAGTTGTGCAAGGTGCATGGGATGATCTAACCCTTTGGATGTGACTTTATGCTTGTGGCTTATTTCTTTGGGTTTAGTCACCAAGTGTGGCAGCTCTGTGAAGAGCTTGGAGAACCCACCCAGATAGAGCTGGCAGAGTTCCCAGCAGGACACTCAACATCTGGAAAGGGTGAGGTGTAAAATTAATAGCTGGTCTTCAGTCTGCCTTGGACATCTTGGGGACCTCTTATATCCAAGCTGTATCTCCCAAAAATGCACCTTGGAGGGCATTTCCCTGAGTAAATAAGAGTTAGAGCTTTGGGAAGTATCTTTTGGAGGCTGAAAGCCTCTCCTGTCTGCTGTCACCTCTAATGGAGGTGAAATCCTTCCCCTCCATGGCTCCTGTCTCATTATTGTTGGATGGCATTGTTCTGTTGGCATGTGTGTGTAACAGCAATGGGAGCAGTGTTTGGTGAGCCCTTTTTTGGCTAGAGGAATTTGAAAGGTGCTGGATTCCTTTGGAGCAATGGAGTCAAGCAACCCAGGAGGGAAGAGAGGCACAGGAGTGCAGATCCCAGCTTGCTCATGGGCAAGGAACCAAGCAGTGAGAATCAGACATTTACTTTCTAGGACACTTGTGCACTCTTTGTTCTAAAAATCGATATTTTGATGCAAATCCTGCCAGCCAACATCCACTCATCCAGAAAGTGAGCACAGAAATGTTTCAGCTTGTTCTGGGTGAGCACTTGAACAAGGACTGGCCTCTCCTCTCTTTTTAAACTGCCATCTCCACCATGTAGATTTTGATCTCACTCCCAAAGAATTCCTGTGCTGAAAGTTTAGGCAGATATTTGTTAGGATTTTTGGAGAGCCTCTTCCCTGCACAAAGGGCACTGCAAAGGCCAGTGGCCCAGGCAGGGCTCCAATGTCCCAGTGCCACCAGCCTTGGACTGGGCTGGTTCCTGCCCTTGCTCACCTTTGTGTGCCTGCTGATTTCCTTGGAGACCAGGGCTTCTCCTGGCTCAGGGACAGTCTCCAGGCCTCTGGAACACCACAAAGGCCTCAGCTTTGCCTGTCCCCAGTGTTGCTTTAGGGCACAGAGAGAGGGACTTGGGGCTGGAGCTGCAGCTGGGAAGGGCAGAGGGCCCTGGGGGCTGAGGCTGGAGCTGCCCTGTGTGGGGTGAGCAGCCTGGGATTGCCAGGGTGGGAGCACCCCAAAACACACTGGGATGGCCAGGAGCCTCAAGCAGCACTCAGCAGCCACCTGAACCTCCCAGGAACTCAGAGCAGCAGCTCTGCCTTTGGTGGGGGTTTGTGCTGTTTACCTGACACGTAGAACTGGATGCTCCTCTCCTCCTGGCCCACCTTGTTGGAGGCCACGCAGTAATAGATGCCCGAGGCACTGCTGTTCTCTGTGGTGAGGGTGCTCACGATCTGCCAGAGAGAAAACAACAGCTCTCAGGGTGGGGCCCTCTGTCCAATTCTGCACAATTACAGAATTCTACCCAAATACCACCCAAGCCATGAAGAGGAAGGTGAAAAAGTAGGACTAGCCTATATCCTAAAACCTCCATCTTGCTTTATATATATATTACTGTATTCTAAACCCTTAAACTCCAAGTTTTGCACCCTGTGATATCACACACTTCTATTCAAGCTACACACCCACGATCCCAGTGCTGTCAGCCAATTTTGGAGCCTTCTCCACAGCCTCAGGTCAGTGCAAAGTTTGCTTTGAGGTCAGTGCCTGTCAGCACAGAGAGCCTGAAATCCTCAGTGCCCAGGGTTCCAACAGGGCAGCCTTAGAGTGTGTTAGGGTAGAAAAGCTGTTCAGAAAGTTGTTTCTAGTTAATAATGGGTTAAAGTCCCAGACAAGTCTGCTGCTTGGTTTTTGTCTCTTGTTATCTCAGGCCAGCAAATTCTCTTCCCTCATTCCTAAACCTTACCCTTCTTTTTTCCCCTCTCTTACCCATGGAAAACAGAGTCCTTTTTTTGAGAAACTTGCCAAGGTTGTGTGACAACAAACAGCAGAAAGCTGAAGTGGAGGGCCTGGAGGATCCATCTAAGCTCAGTCCCACATCCATCTGTTCCCTTTCCTGCTTTTCAGCTATGGGTTATGTGGGGAATATCCACAATTGCGTGGGAAACAGGTAATTGCTGTGGATGTGGTCCAAAGAGTATTGCAGGATTTTGCTTTTCCCCTCAGAGAAGGGAGGGAATGATGTGGCTCCTTTGGGCTGGGAGCCCCTGGATTCCAAACCCCTTCCTTGGAGCTGTACAGGACTCGTTCAGTGAGGAAGGAAGCTCTGGAGAAGCTGCCAGTGCTGTAACACTGAGCAAATGCAGAAAGGGAGGAGCAATGTCCTGAGCTTCACCACATCAGAAAAAGAGGGGGGTCTGTTATTCCTGGGGCTGAACTCAAACATGTCCTGAAGAATTTGTGTTCCTTACACCTCCCAAGGATGGCACTGCCCTGTCCCTGTCACAGTGCAGCCACTCAGGCACACACAGGAATATCCACAGACCTGCCTTTAATTATTCCTTGTCTTCCTTTGGAGTGTGAGCAGGAAAACAGAGCCTGAGCCACCAGGACAGAGCTGTTCTTGCAGGATTCCTCTGCTTTCCCTGCAGCCATTCACCTGAGGAGCTCTGAGCCCTCACATTTGGAACAAATATCACTTTCTTTGCCATCCTCTCTAAGGCCTTTGAGAATCAAAACTTACAACACCCTCTGGCCCTTTGTCCTTATCTCCAGAGAGCTCTTTGAAGTGCACAGAAGCATCTCTGGACTTTCTTTTTAATATCCTAAACTAAACTCTCACAAGACATTCCTTTACCCCTCCTAAAGCTGCCCCATGAGTGTATCTTGGGCTGTGTGGGATGTATTTTCTGAGTTATTTCAGATTTGCTGAGATCTGGCACTTTAAATCCCTCAGGGAAATGAGCTCCAAAGGTTTTGATCCCGTGTGTGTTTGACATTCTAATGGTGAGCAGTTGCAGCAGAATAAGGGCTGAATGGAAAAGTCTTTACTTTTCATGGACACCAAGCACAGCAATGGGGAGCCCCCAAATTTAGGGGTGAAAAAGGAGAGCAGCAAACCCAGTTCCCCCTGGTGCCCACCACAGAAAGAGCTGTGCAGTCCTGAGTGATTTATGATGTGAAAATAGCTCTGCCTTGGCTATAAAATCAGCCTGGCTATAAAAGCAGCCTGCTCCTCCTCCTGGTGCTGGTGCTGGAGCAGTGGCCCAGTGCCATGGGCTGGGAATGTTCAGAGCCCTGAGCAGCACTCTGGAATTCCTGCTGAATCAGGACCAACATCCTTCTCCTCATGGCTGCTGGATCTGAGGGTTTCATGTTTGGGAAGAGCAAAAGCCAACATAAATGTACGTGCTGAGGACAGAAGGGGATACATTTGGACAGCTTTTTAACAGCAATTAGTCTTCCTAAGTGACAGCTCTAGCTGGGAAGTGGAGGATAATGCTGTAGAGCCAGGCAAAATCATAAAATATCCATTTTGGGATATTTCCAAAGTGTTAGGGGTGACACTGTGGCTCTTCTGAACACTGATGCAATGCCTCAAGCTGCTTGGTGGCCCAGGGGTAAATGCTCATGAGCACACACACAGACAGATGCTGACATCTCCAACTCCATAACTCAGGAAAAGTCTGGCAGGGCAGTGGGAAAACAAAAACAAAAAGAGCAAATATCTATCCTGAGACCTCATTGGAGCTAATCTCAGACGTATCTAGATATGAAGGTGAAAAAGATGGCAAATGACAGTGGGAAACAATCTGGGAACAAATTCTTGGAGAAAAAAAAACTGCTGAGGAACAGAGAGAAAGTAATTTTCTTGTTTGGATGCTGCAGTCATTGTTGTGCACTTGGATCCCAGCTCGTTTCTCACCTGAGCACCAGAGATCAGCATTTCCTGACCTGGCCCACAACTGGCACCCTCCAAACTGTGACTTTTAAACCAGCAGCATCCAGCAGAGATCTACATGTGATCCCAGAGCTGGCAATTCAGGATTCTGAGTGATTTTCTTGTAAGATGAATCCCTTGGAATCATTCTGTATCAACCTTTCACTCCAGCTGTGTTCTCCTGGGCAAATCCCTGAGGCTGGGAACTCAGTTATCTTTCCAACATCTGAAATAAAGTTCTCAGTAGTCAAACTAACCTAATCCTGGTTGGTTTGGTGGCTGAAATTTGACATCTGTGTGTTCTTAGTCACACTGGCAGGTTGGGATAAGGATTTTGTTCTTCTAAATGCCATCCCAATGAAAAAATGGTTTGAACTGGAGCATCCAAACTCAGGGATCTTTTCCATTACTAACAGTGCAAACTGTTGCACTCTGTAGGGGCACAATCCCAGAATTTGGGGACCCTTTAGTAGACAGTGGAAAAATTCTGAGGGGATAATCCCTGTGTGTGCTTAGTCCATGCACCTGGAGAAGTATTTTCCACTCCTGGAGTCAGAGCCAGGGTAGAAAAGTTTGAGCCATGTTGGAGTGAGTCCAGAGGAGGCCACAGAGCTGCTCCAGGGCTGGAGCCCCTCTGGAGCCAGGCTGGGAGAGCTGGGGGTGCTCACCTGGAGAGGAGATGGATCCAGGGCGAGCTCAGAGCCCCTGGCAGGGCCTGAAGGGGCTCCAGGAGAGCTGGAGAGGGACTGGGGACAAGGGATGGAGGGACAGGACACAGGGAATGGCTCCCAGTGCCAGAGGGCAGGGCTGGATGGGAGAGGGGGCAGGCATTGTTCCCTGGCAGGGTGGGCAGGCCCTGGCACAGGGTGCCCAGAGCAGCTGTGGCTGCCCCTGGATCCCTGGCAGTGCCCAAGGCCAGGTTGGACATTGGGGACAGCCTGGGACAGTGGGAGGTGTCCCTGCCATGGCAGGGGTGACACTGGAGGGTCTCTAAGTCCCTCCCAGCCCAAACCCCTCTGTGATTCCATGATCAAGGCAGGGCTCACCCCTTCACAGAAAACCCAGAGTGCAGCACTCTCTGCTGAGCTGAACAATGATCCATGTAAACCTGCAACTGCCTTAAAACTTTGTCTCTGCCCTGGAAATGCCCCCCATGAACCACCTGCAGCATGGAAATGTGCAGTTTCCAGTTTCCCTGCCCTGTGAGCAGCAGTGACTCGTTCCCAGCTGCCAACGTGCTGGGCCTGTCCCACCCTCAGCTCCTGTGCAGGCAGCACTGGCACCAGGCTAATTAATAACAAATTATTGGCATGTCGTGTCTAGACATCTTCCTAGTGGGAGCTGGATGGGATCCTGGGAGTTCACTGCATACCAAACACCTCCCAGGCTGGATTGCCTGGGTTGGATTTGGAATTAAGGACTCCATTCCCTATTACTTAACCTAAAGGCCACCCAATTCTGTGAGCCCAAGGAAGGGATTAATAGCTAATAAATAATTACTAGGAAAGAATAAACTAAGTTTAAAACTCAATAAGCAAAGGAATAAAATGACTGATTTTTGAAGAACAGCTCTGACAAGTAAATAGAGCTTGCTGCTGGGAAAACTCCTGATGGAATAGTTCAATAAAATCCATATGAAATGTTCCTGAACTGATAAAAATAACTTATTTTAAAAGCAGCCAAATAACATTCCCCAGCCGTGCACCGTGAGTGTTTTAAGACATCTTGTAGTGAGGACAGAGCAACGAGACCTTTTTTAATATCTCTTGTTATTCCTTGCTTTCTCTTTCCTTTGTCTAATCCCTCCCCCCGCCCCGGGAGCTTTAGTTAACAATCCTTCCTCCTTCACTTCGTTAGCTCCCCGTGGGTGAGGATGAGGAGTGGAAAACGTGGGTGGAAAACTTGTCAGCAGTGTGAGTGTGGCAGAGCTGGGCTGGAGGTGGCTGCAGGGAGATGGGATCACAGGGACTGCAGCAGGACCCTGCACAGAAACCTTCAGCTCCCTCCTCATCCATCCCCCTGAGTGGCACACACTGACACTTGTTTGCACAGCCTGACAGGCCTGATCCAGCACTGGGGGTCACTCACTCAAAACATGCTAAAGGATGGGCTGAGGATGAGGGAGAAGTCTGGGAGCTGCCTGAGAGCTTCCAGCTTTGCTCCCACCTCTGGCTGGGGGTGTTCTTCTCTCCCTGGGAAAGGGGAGCAGGCAGTGCCTTCCTCAGCATGAGCAGAGCTGCTGGCAGCCCTGGCTGGGCAGGAAAGCTGCTGGACTGGGCTCTGGGCTCACTGCAGGCTTGAGGTGCCCCTCAGGAGCTGTGGGATGCAGGGACTGCTCACCCTGCAGCCCCTGGAGCAGGTGGGTAAATCCTGGCTGGTCCTGAGCAATCAGCACCCCCTGCTCCTTCCTCCAGTGACTGCTGATTTCTTGTTCTTTTTGTTCCTTCAGGAGGTCTAAACTTGGCGTTTTTTGGCTCAGATTTCTTGAGTGGTTGTGAATTTAGGAGGTCAGGGAAGACAAAGGGCCAGTTCTGATGTCCCTGCTGCTGGCCAGGCTCTCAGCAGAGCCACCAAGGCCAGTTCCTGGTGCTGCTGTGCCTGGCAGTGCCTGACACCCCTGGGCTGATCCCCAGGGCATGGCTGCTGTGTCCCAACCCCTCCTGTGCCTGTCCCCGGGGCTGGAGGTGCTCCCTGAAGTGACAGATTTGAACAGCCTGGCTGAGCTGCTCACACACTTCTCACCACACACATCCCACTGCTCTAATGTAGGCTTTTTGTTCCTTCAGGAGGTCTAAACTTGGCATTTTTGGGTCAGTTTTCTTGAGTGGTTGTGAATTTCACCAGCAGAAACACCCACGTGGCCTGGCCACTCTCATATAGACATGAAAGGGAGAAAAGAGATGAAAAGAACCCCCCAGTGAGGACTGAATTATGCATGAGTCTTGCTATTCCCTTCTGCTGGTCCCAAGCTCGGGCCAGTTTGTTATTTTGCTAACAGGAAAGAAAATAAAATAGCAACCTAGCTCCCTGTGTCAGGCAATTCCTGCAGTGACGGGTGTTACACCTGGGGTGAAGAGGCAGATTCAGAGGAGCCACACTGCTTTAAATCCCAAAGTGAGGAGTTCAGCATGGACTCAAAGCCCAGGGAAGGTGGAACTATCACAGTGCAAGTGCCTCAGCCACTGTTTGACCTGAACTTCACTGAAGTGCATCAAAACCTGAACCATAACCTCGTGCTTTTCCTCAGGAAGGAGATTCAGGCTAAGGAAGGCAGGAGGAGGTGAAATTCACTTCTCTGTCTGTGGAATCCTCATGGAATGATCGTGATGAGGATGATGACAAAGAGCTCAATTTTACATGGCACTTCTGTCAGGAGATGTCTGAAGGGCTTCAAGTGATCAAAGAGCAACAGGGGTTTGCTGGAAAACCTTTGCTTGCTGCCCTGCCAGCTTGCTTTGGGCAAATTTCTGGATCTGGTGATTCCAGGGGAGTTATTCCCACATTTTCAGCAGCTCTAAACTGTTAATGTGAGTTTTCATATGTGGCTGGAGCAGCTTTTATTTCTGGAGCTCCCAAGGGTGAACTTTTGGGTGCTGACAAATCCCAGAGCCCAGATGAATTCCACCTTCTGCCCAACACTCATGGGACAGGCTCAAATCCCACAGAAAATCCCCGCCCTCAGCTAATCCCAGGTTCCTAGCACAGTTCCTGAAAGCTCTGGCTCCAGCATCTTTATTTTTTCATCTCCTTGGTCAGTGCAGGTTTTGGAATGACTTGCTGGGGCATGGTGGGAATGGACTGGGCTGTTTCCTGTCTGTTCCATTCCTGGTGGGAATAATGACTGATAAAACTCAAGGAAACGTCTGAAGACTTTTTCCTCAGTGACTTTTTAAAAAATGATATTCTATAACATAAAGACTCCAATTAACACAGAGCCTTGAACTTCAGAAAGGGGGAGGGAGAGGAACTGTCTGCAGTGTAAGCAGGGAGTGAAACCTGAGATTCCCATAATTTAGTTTATTAATCTGATGAAATTTTAATCAGGACATAAGAATTAATAGGGAACACCTCAGACTGTGTTTTCAGCCAGGGAGAAAAAGAATGAGTATATTATAAATTGTAAAATTAGGTAGCTTGTAACTTTAATCATGAAATATGTAAAAGTTGATTTTATATATATGTATATATATATAAAATATATGGAGACAAACAGTAGCTCTGAGAGTCTCAAAGCTCTTGTCAGCCCATGCAGCATCCAGAAAGTCTTAGAAGAAACTTTGAAGGTAAATGTCACCAACCTCCATTTTTATAAATAATTAGTACTTTTAGGGGGTTGCTTTTACCAAAGAGGTAAAATTCTTAAAGAATACATTAAAGGCAGAGCTTAAGGGGCACTATGCCATCTAAATAAATCCAATTTATAAATATCTCCCAGCAATGGAAAAACTCAGGAATGAGAGGCGAACACTGATTTTCCCCTTCCCAGCCCAAGCTCCATGTTTTCAGGGCTCTGCTTTGGATTATGTTTAGAACTGGAAAGTCTCTCTGAGAAAGAGCAGATGGCTGAGGCACTGATCCTGCCAGATGCTGATTTAGTCTGGACCCAGTCCAGAGGAGCACTTTGGCTTTGTGCTTAACTTTAAGCACAGGAGTAATTCCAGAATTGTCCCGTGCTCAAAGGGAACCGGGGCAGCGCCCAGCACCCTGCAGGATCAGAGCCTGAAGCACCTGGAACATCCCCCTCCAAACCTGGAGCTGCAAACCCACTCCTGGAGCCAGCAGCCCCTGCCAGCAACCCCAGGCAGTGCCCAGCAGAGCCCAGCAGTGCCCAGCAGAGCCCAGCAGTGCCCAGCAGTGCTCAGCAGTGCCCAGCAGTGCCCAGCAGTGCTCAGCAGTGCCCAGCAGTGCCCAGCAGTGCCCAGCAGAGCCCAGCAGTGCCCAGCAGTGCTCAGCAGTGCCCAGCAGTGCCCAGCAGTGCTCAGCAGTGCCCAGCAGTGCTCAGCAGTGCCCAGCAGTGCCCAGCAGAGCCCAGCAGTGCCCAGCAGAGCCTGGAGGCCCCGAATCCACTGCAGATTCCCAGCCTGGACATGTGGAACATCAGCCAGGATTCCACAGGCACCTGGGGGACACTGAACAGGCAATTCCTGCTGGGATCTCTGCAGTTCACACAGGCAGGGTGATCCCTGTGGGAAGGGAGAGCAGGCAGGGAAGTACCCAAGGAAGGGTTTCCCTCCTTCTCTGCCCGGGGAAGTGGGCTCAGCCTGGCACCTGGAAATCAGAGCAGGTACCTTGGCACTGTGACCACTCACCTGGCCAGATCCTGCTGCTGGGAGGAGAGAAAACAGGGCAGGACAGAGTGGGACAGGGAAAAAGGGGGCAGGGACAAAGGGGACAGGGACAAAGGGGGCAGGTACAAAGGGGGCAGGACCAAGAGCTGTCCAAGTGTTTCATGATCTCAGAGCCCTTATCAGCGTTCACATCACAGCACCCCTCGAGCTGAGCCCCTCTCACACTTTCTCAAGACCTAGGCAGACACAGAAAGTTTTGACCCAGAAGCCTTGGGAGAGTTTAAAGAGGGTGTGTGACATCATTCCCAAAGCCCAGCACTTGTAAACAGCAGAGATCTGGGATGATCCCAGCACTGGGGAATTCCAAGCATGCAAAGAACTCTCAGCAGCTTGGGAACCAGGAGCTGGGGGTGAGCATCCCCTGCCATCATCCCCTGCCATCCCACACATACCTTGGGTTTATCCCCCTGCCTCATGGGGGTGTTCTCGATGCTCCTGATCTTGTTCCCTATGACTGTGTTCTCCCAAACCACAACTTTTGGCCCTTCAGGATTGCACCTGGAGGGAGAAAAGCACAGATGGTGTTCAAGGTAAGCAGGGAGGTGTATTGGAGGGAGAAAATGTCAATCTCAGACAATAATCTTAGGTCTTAAGTACTCCTAAGAACTGTTGCTGCTGGAGTCTGTTACTTCTTTGTGAAATTCCTCCATTCCTTCTTTGCAATGTTTCAAAATTATTTACAAAGCACCTTGACAGAGGCAAAAAATCAGTGCATGACCAGCAATGAACCCTTCAATCTTTGCAAAGATTAGAAATGGAAAATACTGGACAGTTAATTAAATCATGTCAGTTTTATCTGGCTAATATAAGTTGTATTTCCAAATTCAAAATGCCAGTCACTCCAAAACTGCAGGGAGGTGGATGTTGCTGAGTGTCTGTCTGTGCTCAGCTTCCAACAGGAAGTGTGGGCTGAGGGAGTAGAAAGGATAAATATTGGGATAGAACAGCAGAAGGCCCCTTGAATGCTGCACATTCCACAGAAGACACTTGTCAATCTTCAGTTTGGAATATGGGCAAGGAGCAGAGTGTGTAACATATCATGTGGGAAGGTCCAGCTGCACCATCCAGGGCAAAAAAACTTTCCTGTCTTCCTCAGCTTGGTAAAACTAAGCAGAGACACACAGCTCTTCTTATTCCTAGGAATGCAAAGGCTTTGAGCCCACCACGGGCTTTCAGGAGGTGAATATGGGCTTTTACAGGCACTGAGCAGGGGCTGATGCTGCAGAAAATCCCTCCATAAATCCATAAATCAGCCCTGCCTTTGGCAAAGCCACACAAAGCACAGGGGCACCAGCCTGGGGCAGGGCAGGGCTTGCAGCTCTCAGCAAAGCCTGATTAGAAGATCTGGAGGGCTTCCTGCAAGGCACAGTCCTGTCCTGAGGATGAAGGGGAAAGCTCAGAGGAAGTCAAATCACATCCCAGCTCTAAGGAACAATGCTGGTGCTCAGGGATTCAAAGGGCTCTGCTGAGGCAGAGTGGGGGGAGAGAAAGAGAGAGAGAGAGGAAGTCAGACAACAGAAGGAAATGGGGACTGTGTCATTTCCCACAGGAATCCTCCTCCAGCTTCTGCTGGAGCAAGATAAGGCTGCCCCTGGGGCCAGCAGAGGTAGAGCCACTCTGCAATTGTATTTAAATTGATAAGATCAGAGAGCCAGAGAGCTGCAGCAAGGGTTATGTGAGGTCCTTTGCCACCAGGTCACTGGTTTGGATCTGGTTGAATTCAGCACTCATGGCCAATTCTCTTCCCCTAGACAGAAAGGTCTCTGTAGCTTTCCTAGGGATGCAGAACCTGTTTCCATGTGGTGTTTCCACTCTGCTCTGGTTGAACCCCTCCCAGGCAGAGCCCCGTGCCTCCTGCTGCCCTGCAGGGCCAGCAAAGCCATCAAACCCCCGAGTTTATTCCCACAGGAGCCATGTAACTGCAGGATATCTCCTTGGGGCAGGCACACAAGGGCACTCCCAGCTGAGGCTGGATCACCCAACATCCCTGTGTGCACCACAGAACCTGGGAAAGCTTCTCCCTGATTTTCTTCCCTGAATTTCCCCTGTCTTGTGGCTTGCCATTCACAGCAATACGTGAGTGAGGAAATAATAATAAAAAACTACCCAGCAATTTCCTCCCTTGCTTTCTAGATCTGTCTTAATGTTTTAATGGGTGGAAAAAACCTGATTTAATTCCTGTCAGTGCAGGGAGGAGCTGAAGTGGTCAGAACTGTGCAGGACCTGGCTCCTGCACGTGCCCAGGGGCTACCAGAGTGGCCACCAGCCAGGGAAGTGCAGCAGCAAAGGGAATGGCTCCTTAGGCAAATCTCCTGGCTTTCCCTGGAAATTGGAGTGCCATGGATCACATGGAAGTGCCATGAATCCCAGAAGGAAGGAAGGAAGCCAAGCCTTCAGCAGGTTTGTCTGGAGAAAGCTCTTGCAGGGCAAAAGGTGTGTTAGCTCTGCCCACAAATCCTGCTGGTTTTCCTTTGCCAAATATTCACAGCAGTCAACTAAGGAAAGTCAGAGGGGATTGCTGGTCAAGGTAAAGGAAAATTCAATGATCTTCAGTCACTTTAAACTTATTTGACACAATTCAGGTGAAACACAAGGTGCACAAACACAACCAGCTGGGCTCAGAACCCTGGAGGTCTCCACCCTGCTTGTGATTTTAGCTCAGATAAATAGGATGGAGATGGAAAGAAAACCTGACTGGAAATACCCAACAATTCAGAACCTGTTCATCCATGGGGACATCACTTACAGGGTGTCTGTGAGGTTGCAGGGCTGCCACTTCCACTGGATCCTTGGCTCAGGATTCCCACTTGCTGTGCACTGGATTTTCTGTTTGCTCCTCAATTCCACCTTCACAACCTTATCAAAATCTGTTTCCTTTTCATAGATCTTGGGTCTCTCTAAAGAAAAAAAAAAAACCACCACAAAAATGCAAATGAGCAAATTTACATCCATTAAAAGTTTTGAAACATTTTGCTGGGGGAAGTGATGATCCAGTGAGGCTCCTGATGTTGTGGGGAATTCCCAGCAATTCTGAAAATATTCCTTCACAGAAACAAGGGTTGTGGTATTTCACAAAACTCATTGCAATGCTACCACATTCATCCTAATCCCTTTCAAGTCTCCTTGGGGACCTGCTGGACTTCTGGGAAATTCATGCCTTGGAAAATCTCCTGGTCAGGGCTGCAGGATCAGGAACAGTCCATGGACTGTGGGAAAAATGGGATTGGGGGGCTGAGGGAGGAACCTCCTCAGGCAGCTGCATCACCAGGTCCTCAGGGCTTTGGGAAAAGCATCTTTTTCACCTGAAATCTTTCCTTTTCTCTGTGTGTGTAACATGCACTGGATGGAGGGGAGAAGAAAGCGAGGAAAGAGTGGTGTGGGAAAAACACTTGGAGAGAAATGCCAAGAGATTCTCACCCATCAAGGAGAATGCCATGAAAAATGTCACAGCATTACTCACATCTGGAGGGGCTGCAAGATCACACCCTCAGACTGGAAATCTCTCAAGAACAAACTTTCTGTGACACTTTCAGGGCTGCTCATTGCCAGCAGGAAAGAAATGCTTTGTCCTGTCTCCTTCCAGCTCCCACGGGAAGGCACGGAAAGGAGAAATAACGGGAAAAAAGCCCCAAAGTGAACTGAACTTTTGCTAACCTCAGGGTGGGTTGGAGTTTGGGGTGAGAGCACAGGCTCTTCCCTTGTGCAGACAGCTCTGCCCATCCCTGGCCATATCCCTTTGTCTGCTTCTCATAACAGGAAATCAAACAGATTTATTGGTGGGGTCCCTCTGTGGGACACCCCTGTGCAGCCAAGAGAGGCTGCTCTGCACCGAGCCCTTCTGACAAGCTGGGAAGTGAATGTAGATTAGATTTCTAGGTTTTGGGCTAACTTATTTTTTCTGCTGTCAGGGAGGCCCCAGATATGTAAATATGAGCTATTGCCCACCTCATCAATCTTGAGCCCTTTCCCTCTTTATTTAAAATGGTCTTTTTTTGCCTCCCAGCCCTCTTAGGAGAGGACTGGCCAGGCTGATCCCAGGGACTCTCACTTGGCATTTCTCATGGTCAGGCTCTGAAGGATCTTTTGACCTCACCAGTGCCAAAAAACACATCAGTATTTCCTTCTCCACCCCGTGGAAGCATTGAGTGGAGTGGGTTCAGCCATGTCCCATCCTGTCATAAAACACTTCAGCAGGTCCTGATTAACATTTCCCCTGAGAAACCCAAAGGCTGGCCCCAGCTTGGTGTGGCTCTCACTGAGCTGAGCTGTAGGAGTCCATGTGCTTGGAGATTCCTGAGCAACTCATGGGACTAACTACTGCAACTAATGGTGAATTTCCTTAGCTAGCATCTCATTTCCCATCAATAAATTATTGCTGATCATAAAAACAATTCTGTAAATTTTCCCCGGAAGGAGAAGCACATTTTTTTATTATCTTGGACGTTTCTCTTTGCAGTCTCAGATGCTGTGTTTGACATGTCTGCACTGACCTCACAAGTGTGATTTCACTTGGAGAAAGACTCGAAGTGCAGTGTGAAAGGTTACACAAGTGCTATGTGAAAGGTTACTCAAGTCTTGTTTTTTGGGCTGTAAAAACAAAGCTTTACACACTTGGGCAGGGGGACTGGTGTTTGTGTGTGTGAAAGAGCATGGGGAGACAAGGACTGATCACAATCATTTAATATCAGGATGTTTTTCTGTATTCTTGGTTGACTATCATTTAAATTGTCCTTCTAAAAAAGAAATAATAATTTAACTTGCTCCGACTCTAACAAGAACACACACGAGTGAGGAATGAATTCATGCCACAGTGATGGCACTATTAAATATGACTTGAGACCTAAAATGAGTCCAAATGATTCATCAATTGAAATAATCATCATTTATGATCAAGCAATTATTTTTTTAAGTGTGATGGGAAACGCCTCCCCATCTGTTCTTTCACAGAACACGGGCTGGGGTGGTGGCTGTTTGTGGGCACAAATTCAGAACTTTTCCAAGTGCCTGTGCCTTTCCCCTGCAGAGGTGGTGGTGGTGGTGGTGTCACCCTGCAGGTGACACTGCTCAGGTGTCCAGGGCAGGGACAGGGACAGGGACAGGCCCTGCAGGTGACACTGCTCAGGATCCAGGACAGGGACAGGGACAGGGACAGGGACAGACCCTGCAGGTGACACTGCTCAGGGTCCAGGACAGGGACAGGGACAGGGACAGGGACAGGGACAGGGACAGGGACAGGGACAGACCCTGCAGGTGACACTGCTCAGGGTCCAGGACAGGGACAGGGCCCTTCCACACCCCCAGAGCCCCCTGTCCCTGCAGGGTGCTGGCCCTGGAGCACTGAGGGTTTAGGGGGGGAAATTGGGGTGCTCCTCCAGGGAATATTTCCTGGGATGAAACCCTTCCAACCCTCTGCCCACTGCCATGGCCATTTCACCTCTGACCGTGCTCCTGCAGGCACCTGAAGCTTTGCCCTTCCCCTTCCCCAAATCCCATTTACAGCAGTTGCCCCCATGGGTGATGGAAACCTGATTTTAGGGTCTGAAATGGAAATTTTCATTGTGTCTCTGGTGGTTTGTAGCAATGTAGTAATGTATAAAAGGAATGTTAACATCCCTGTGGTGGTGTACCTGCACTCTTGCCAATCTCACACCATATTTTCAGAACTCTGCAGTCATGATCTGGTCTGTGATGAGCTGTGAAGAGCACTGGTTCCTGGGTGGGACTGGCCTCTTGCATTGGCTCAGCCTGCCTGGTTCCCAGGGCTGGCACCTGCAGTGTCTGTGCCCTGGGGACAGGCTCTGCCTTCAGCCTGCACAGGGGTTCTGAGCCCAGAGCCTGGCAGAGTTTCTCTCTCTCCCCCTCCAGACAGCCCTGCTCTGTCTGAGCAGCACAGGGATTATGCACAAACCCCCATCCCTGCCTGTGCCCAGTGTGGGCATGGCTGGGGTACAAATCCTGTGCCAGCACTGCCAGAGCAGCTCTTTCCATCCCTCCCTCCCTCCCTGTCCCACCTTGGCTGCCCAGCCCTTGGCCATGCCCTCCCCAGGCTCAGCTCTCTCGGGCAGAAGCCAAACAAACCTTAAAAGCTTTCTGGTCCCTGGCTGAGTGGGGAGGGCTGTGCAGATGGCTTTAAATGTATCCAAATAAATGGCTTTTTGTCCTCTCTGCCTCCAAGTGTGATTGTATCCCCAGCTTGCCTTGCAGAGGTGCAATTGCTGCTGTGAGAGCTGACCTGAATAACTAAAGACTTGGCTGCTGCTGCACTGGGAAATGCAATCAAAAAGCACTTCTGCTTACTGTAGGTTTCAAATTGATCAGCATTATGCAAATCTCACCTTCCTCGCTGCTGTTATCTCTGGTTTGGGGCATTAGGAGCAGATAATGTGTACAAGGATTAGGACATGAACCCCTCTGCAAGACTCCTCTCTCCCTAAATTCCTTGCAGGTGCTATGAGGGGTTGTACACCTGTCACCCAAAGGAGCATCCAAATATAGAGGACAGCACAGAGAAAGTTTCTCTGCATTTTGTAGAGAAACTTTGCTTTCCTTTCAGTGCCCTCTGACTGAACTGCTGTTTATGCACCTTCCCCACTTCCATTTAAGCTGCTTCAGAAAATCTTTTCACATTAAGCACATCATTAAAATAACATAGAGAGGCCAGTGAAGCATTAATCTCAACCTTAGGTACTTTGCTGGACATGGAGCTTCATTAAAACCCTTGATGGAGCTGCAACTTGTTTTCTATTTATCTTGTCTGCTTCCCATACCCCCAAAAATATTTCCCCTTGGGAGCTTTCTATCTGATGTTTGTACAGTGCTTTATGGAAATGCAAGTGAATATTCTGTAAAGGTAGAGAGGGAACTTCCTAATGCAGGCTTGGACTGGGAAAGGGTGAAATGACAAAGTTGTCTGGGTTCACTTCACATTTCTTTCCTTTCTTTCTTATTAAAAGGAAAGAAAGAAAACTACTGAGTGAAATTACCTAAAAACACAGCTTGGGTTTCAGACTGACCACTGCAGGGTGTTTGAGCCTGGCTGATTTTGGCTGGGAGTTTTTCTGGGGCTGATTTTTGCTGTTTTGTTGTTTTTCCCATGCCCTGCACCCAGGGCTGCTCTCAGGTGGGAGCACAGCCCTGTCCCTATGGTACCTGTGAGGAAACAGCAGAAAACAGAACCCAAAATCTCTCTGTGAGTCAACAGCACAGCCAGGAGTAGAATTAGGGACAGGATTGAGCCCCTGCCTGTCTCCAGCTGCTCCACTGTGAGCCTCTGGAATGGGCTGGGAATGCCAGGGCTGGGGGAGAAGCAGGCACTTGGACCCTGGAGGAACAGATATTAAGAAAAATCACAGGGAACTTGACCTGCCCCACAGGGAATTCTGGAGTTAAAATGGCAGTGCAGCTTGGTTTGGGTTTTCCTGACCTGTGTCACTTCTGGATGTCTCTCTCTTCCCAGAGTAGGAAGAAATCTCTTTTCCAGTGCTCTCCCAGAGCTGCTATTCACCCCCAATGCAGCCTTTGGGAAAAAAAAAAAAAAAAAAGAAAAAAGAAAAAAAAAAGGGTTCCCTCATCTGTCTCTTCCCATCTTATTTTTTACAGAGTTCAGAAGGAAATGGATAATGAAGAACTGCTCATTTTAAGCACAGCAGGCAGTTTTCTAGGATTTTTGTCTCTGTCCCCTTTTCCTGCTTTCCAGAAATCAGTCAATGCACCTGCAGGTTGGCTGAGGGACAGCATGGGGAGCAGGAGCTGCCACTTCCCTCCTCACCCTGGGTTTTGGGGCTGTCAGACTGAGATTGCTGCTGCAAAGACATGACTTGAGTGCTTCAGGTCCTTCTGGCAAACTCCAGCAGGCCCCCACCTTCCTCTTCCTAAAATTGCTTTGACCACTTCCAGCAGAATGAAAATAGCTCATCTGACTTTTTCATCAGGGTTCTCCTGGGAGCTGTGCAGGGTTTGGATGATGTCAGGGAGAAAACTCTTCAGGATTTGTTCATAAATGTGCAGCAAAGGGCTGCTGCAGCCTCCTCGTGCTGCTGCATTTTTCTTTCATAAATCCCCCAGAAAAAGTTGTTTCCCTGCTGCCTGTGCTGATAACAGAGGCTGGAAGCACAGCCTGGAGCACTGTCCTGCATCCATGGGCTACAGGAAAGCAAAGCCTTGGACTTGGAAACACACTGGAGCAGTGGCTGGATGGGTTTTATTCTGGCATTTCTAGTTGAGCTCAGCTGGCCCAGGAGGTGGAAAATTCAATTTTCTGTTTTGACTTCTCCTGAGTGGCTCATGCTCCAAGGAGCTCCACAAAGGACACCCAGCCCTGGCAGGAGAAGGGGAAGCCTTTGTGTGGCTCAGTCCTTCAGCCTGAACATCCACCAAGAATCCAAAACAATTCTTTCTCAGTGTTCAGCTCAGGAGTTTCAGTGACCCTGCCACACACAAGGGATATCCCCTGTGTCCTGCAGGGGCTGTAGCTGAGATCCCCACCCCAAAAGCAATTTTCCTGTGCCCTGGCATAGCCCAGATGCATTTACCTCATCCTCAAGGCCCCTTCCCCTCTCCCTGCTCTGGCTCTGGGGGAGGTGATGGGGTTTTGTTCTCATGGATCACCACATATTTCTTGGCTTTTGTGGAAATCACCGGGGATTCCTTTGATGTCCACTCATCCCTTGCAAGCCAAGGAAGGTCAGGCACAGAATTGCCTTTGATTTTTAAACCAAAATACGAAGAGCTGGCCTGACTGCAGAGCAGGGCAATGTGCATCATTCAGTGTGGGGCTGCTCCTGCCTGGTAACAAATCGAGGTGTGACCAATACCAGGCACCCCTTTCCTTCCAGCCCTTCTCAGGAGAGGGGAATTCACAGCAGCCTGAGTTCCTCTGCCTGCCGTGGAGGTTATTTCCAGCCCTTAATCCTGCATTTCTTACACATACAACACAAGCTTGGGGGATCAAGGACTCCATGAGGGAATGCAACTTCAGTTGGCTGGAGCAGCTGGAACCCAAAGCTGGAAGAGCCTTGAGGGAGCACAGGAGAGAAACTTGGGGACAAAGAAGAAAGGCAAAGTGGTGATGGAGCTTATTCATCCCACTTCTGAATTGAGTGAGTGCTCTCCTCCCTCCTGGTGGTGCCCAGAGCAGGCTGGCTGCTCCAAAAGGACTCAGCAGGAGCCCTGATGGACGCAGATGAGTTGGCCAAGGGTGAGGATGAAACACAGTCTGCTTGCCCAGAAATAGATTTGAGGGGGTTGTTTATGTTTTGTTCTGAGACTGCTTTGCACTCCAGCCTGGAATAACTCTCTTCTCCCACATTTCTCCTCCTTGGCTGGCTCAGATTTTCAGCCACCAGCTGTTTGCTAGGATTGTTCCTTCTCCTTGCTCCCTCCCTTCCAAATTCTTCAGGACATTATTTTCTTGAAGCTTTTCTCAATAAGAATTTAATCAAACAAAACAAAACCACAGCAACCCGCGGCTTCTTGGACAGTGTTTGATGTGTAAATATGTAAAGAAGGAGTGTTTTGAAAATGCAATCAGCTACCTCCTGGGGACCTGAGTCCTGCAACGAGCCAAGGTGACTCCACACAGAGATATGTGCTCCTGCAAGAGCAAATTCCAGCTGCAGTGGGAGCAGGGGTGACCAGAGGCACAGCTAAGCCACCTCTTACAGAGGCATTTTTAGAATTGCAGCTCCATTCTCCTCCAGGCCAGGCAGATCCTTGCTGGACCTTGTTCTCCCTGCTCCCACCCTGCAGCTCTGGAGTCCCATTTTGTTCCCTCTCTTCTTGATCCCTCTGCAGGTACCCCTCAGTTTTGTGGCCAAAGCAAACTTGGGGGGGAATAACTCCTACTGCTTGACTCATTCCCATGGAGTGAAACACCCTGTGCCCACAGTGGGGCAGAACTCTGGGATTTCTCCCAATTAAATACCCAGGAGATTACTCCAAGGAGAGCTGCAGCAGTGCAGGTCAGGAGAGACACAGGGCTCAGGCAGGGCATTTCTGATCTTGTTCTCATCCTGCTTAAAGGGTTCTCCTCTCCTGCCATTATTAGTGAATAAAACACACTGCCTAAATTAATACAGAGCAATCTGAGGGTCGAGCCCTGCTGCTGCTGCTTATACTTTGTCTGTGGAAAAACAATTCACAACAATTTTAACTTCAAACCTCCTCTGCACCCAGCCCAAATATGCAGCTGATGGCTTTGTCACAGCACGCTGAGCGCCAGCTGAGTACCTGTGGCACATTAATGATGGATTGTTGTGAAGAGACTCTCAGAAGAGGGGGCTGTGTGATTACTGATCATTTCTGCACTGCAGTGTCCCCATGCAGCAACAGAAAACATTCACATGGCATTTATCTCCTCATTCCAAAGCCTGGTTATGTAATTTCCCCTCTTCCCTTTAACAGTGTGGATCAGAACTCTCTCCCTTCCTTAGCTTCACCTCTGAAATGAGAGGCTGGCCCTGGATTTGGGGAGCAGTGCTGTTATTCAAACAGAAATTGCTCCTCACTCTCAGGGTTCATGGCTATTACTCAGCAGGAGGTTTATCAGGTGCAGGCTCCACCTTTTAGACACGATGCAAAACTGATAATCCAACCACTGGGTCCACTTGAAGCCCAAGAGGATTTTTCCATCAGCTCCACTAATCCCTGTGCTCAAATCCCAGCTTCAGTAATTGCAGGCTGCCTCTGGTTCTGAGGAGGGACATTAATCACACCTCCAGCTCAGAGGTGGTTTCTTTCAGGTAATCCCTGCAGAAAGGGGCCACAAGGTGTGTTTTGGTCTCCTTCTGTTCTCTCAGAGTCTGCTGAAATTCTGAGCAATTTAATCTATTCAGGGGTGATACCCAGGTATCAGTCTTGATGGCTGGAGATAAAGTGCCAGGTTATTTGTGGAGAGTTAAGGGAAAAATGCCAATCTGCTTTCAGTTTGGAGCTGCAGAGTGCACTTGAAAGGAAAGCACAGATCTGAAAAAGCAGCTCCTGAAAAAAGCTGTCCCTGCCCTCTGATGGGAAGCACAAGGGAAAGGGCAGTTTGGAGAAGCTTCAAGAGCCCAGTTTGCCCTTTTTGAGTTCTACCCACATGAATCTCAGTGGAACGAGCCTCTCCTGGGCTCAGTGGTGCACACAGAGCACACCAGGCTGGTGCTGCAGGGAAGAGCCTGGCAGGGATTCCAGCATTCCCTGGGTGCTGCAGGGATTCCAGCATTCCCTGGGTGCTGCAGGGATTCCTTCCAGCATTCCCTGGGTGCTGCAGGGATTCCAGCATTCCCTGGGTGCTGCAGGGATTCCAGCATTCCCTGGGTGCTGCAGGGACTCCAGCATTCCCTGGGTGCTGCAGGGATTCCTTCCAGCATTCCCTGGGTGCTGCAGGGACTCCAGCATTCCCTGGGTGCTGGGTGCCAGTCCTGCAGCAGCCAAGCAAACCCTCCCTGTCTGCAGCCTCAGCCTCCACCCATGGCACCCTTTCCCTGTTCTGCTCTCATTCCCTGACTTTCTCTCACCAGAAAAGGGACACTTTGTGTTTTTCCTGTGCTCCACAGTTGGGGACACCCCTGCAGCTGCTGGACTTTGGGAAATGGGGGTGTTGTGCAATTAAATAATTATTGGTGATGAAGGATTTGCTGAGCCCTGGAGAGGCTGAGGGTGGGAAGCACTGTGTGAGGGATGGGATGCTCCAAGCTTGGACACAGCATGGATGTGAAAATCTCGTGCTGGGGTGGTTTGATCCTGAAATAGCCTCTTGCTGGTGGAACAAGGCTCTGTTTGTTTTTTGTTGCCTGTTTGGGAAACAGCAGCTCCTGGAGGAAACGCTCCCTTCTGCACACAAACACCAATATTTACCTTGACAAGATAGTTTATTATCATTCTTAATTTTCTCTTCCTTTGAACGTTTCCGTTCTCTGAAGAGGCAAAACCATTGTGTGGAAAAAACAATCTCAAGTGGACAAATTATGCAGCTTAACACGTTCCTCCTGCTCAGCTGAGCTGCAGGACCTGACCATGAGCATGTTCTTGGCTCCCTCCTCTCCTAAATCACACATTAATTTATCTCTTATTTCAGGTTTTTAAGCTATCAGATCTTACTTAACATTTTTAATAGGTCAGATGTACCTAAGTGATAAGTTCTCTATTTTTTAGGCATTATTCCTTTCTGAAAGGTGAAATGAGAAAACCACAACAGCTGGAAGCAACAATACTTAAGTATATAAAAATAGGACAATTGAGAATATTTTTAGGTGTAAAGAGGGTAAGGAGAGAAGAATTCACCACAGAAAAGAGAGCAAACCTGCCTCAATAACTACTCACTGCCCAAGTGCAAAATACAAAGGGAAAGCAGAGCTAACTTTTGCTGAACTCCTACTTGGCCTCATAATTCAACCTCTGTTGCCAAATTCAATGGATTAAAAGAGGCAGTGGATGTGTAAAGAGATGATGTGGCTCTGTCATGCATTATGCAGCCAGGGAGGCTAAGAAATGGCATTCCAATATCAATTTTCCCTCTATGGCAAGTGACCCTGCCCCAGTGCACACCAGAGTTTTCCCTAAATTCCCCTGAAAAAGAAGCTGTTCCTCAAGTGCTGCCAGCAGAGAAGTGACAGAAGAGAAAATAGAGATTTAGAAAGGATCTGGAGCAGGATGATGGACAGACATAAAAGCCAGGGCAGCTCCTCCAGTTCCTTCCATCAGCCCCACTGGGACCCTTCCTGTCCCAGCAGATGTTCTCCAGAGCTTTCCCCAAGCTGCTTTTCCTTCTCAGGGGATAAAACTTCCAGCCCTTCTCTTGGGAAACTGTGCCCCCAGTTGTAAGACCTCCTCTCTACTCCATATCCTCCCAGGCTCCAATAAAAACGTGGAGTTTGTGCCCTTTGCAGGCATTCCCAGCTCCCTGTGTGGAGCCACTGTCGTGGCACTGGGTGCAGTGGCTGTGGGAGGTGCAGTGTCCCAGGGTGAAGGAGCCAGGGTGACACCAGCTCCTCAGAGCAGCTGAAATGAGGGGTCCAGTGGCTCCTCAGGGAGGGGGTGATCCCTGGGCAGTGCTGAACCCTGGGAAGTGCCACCCATTCCTGCAGACTGCTGCAGCAGGATGGTGCAAAATAACCCAGCAGAAGGAATTGTACGCAGCAAGTCCTTACCTGTCACCACCAGCTGCATGGTGAGGTTCTTGTAGAGGCCGTACTTGGGGTTGCTCAGGACCATGGTGTAGTTCCCAGCATGTTTTGGTCTCACATCTCTTATTCCCAGTCTGTATTTCAGTGGATCTGGCTCGTAGCAGGTGTGGTTGTCCTTGATCAGTTTGCCATCCTTGTACCTGTTTGGGAAGTGCCATCAAGGTTCATCACATCCCTGTCAGCCCTCAGGAGCCCTGTCACCCACAACAGGGTCATCCCAGCAAGGGAAATCACTGCTTGGATTGGATATTTATTCCTGTTTTCCTTCCACACCAGAACTGATTCACCTCTCCCGTGCTGTGGGATGGATTAATTCCACACAGAAAAAAAGGTGTTTTATTTTCTCTGAGTTAACAGTGCCTCTCACACACTGAACTGTGATCTAAATGCCCCCAAATGAAGCTGGATGGGCAACACCAAGTGTGGGAAATCATGGAACAGCAAAATGTGTGTCACCAGTTATAAAGGAAGAGATTAATTCAGCAGAATTGTCTCTCAGGATGTCTCTGTGAGCCTTTAGAGCCTTTACTGCTCCTGAAAAAGTTAAACTCAGTGACCTGCAGTTAAACTCTGTGTCCATAGGGAGCTCAGTGAGGAATTCCCAGGCTGGAATATTCCCTCAGGACAGGAGAGCAGCACCTGCAGGAGAGGCTCCTCTGCACTGCTCACCCACCACAGGCAGGCTGATGGTTAGGAAATAGTCCAGGCTTTGCCACACATGGAGCTTTAGGCTTGGTGGAAGGATGCTGGGGTGTCTCCCACTGCCTGAGGATGCTGGAAACTTCCTTTGCAGTCGTAAAAACAACCATCCTGAGAGACCTCCAACATCAACAGCTGGGGCTCCAAGGGAAGGCAGCCCTGGTGGTCCCAGGCACCACCAAAGAGCCCCACACTGAGCCCAAGAACAAAGGCTTGGCAGGGAGAAGGGGCCAGTTCCCACTTCAGCTCCCAAAACATCCCCTTCCCTAAACAACAGCAGCAATTAAAGCCACCTCCTGGCACTGATTCCACTAAAATTAGAGGATTTCATGTTATTACACTGCTAATAAAATGCAGCAAGGCCAGCCCTGAGCCACCTTTTGCTGCCTGCCAGGCTCTCAGCTGGCTGAGGACAGGTGCCCCGGGGAAATGCCACCTTCTCTGCCAGGACAGGCACCCCCTGCCAGCTGTCCTGTGGGATTTAATGCAGTTAAAGAGGTAAAAAGCATTGGATGGGGTCATTAGAGACAGAGCAGGAGGGGGGATGAGGGGTGGAAGGGTAAATAGAGACTCAGATGTCTCCTGGAGTTGCCCCTCCTGCTTGGCAGATCCATTGCACTCCTGGTGGAGCCTTGAGTTTGCTCAGGAGGATTTACTGCAAGGATCTGCTGGCACAGGAATGGGGGCCATTATTAAAAAGTTCTGGAGAGAAACAATTTCTTCTGTTAAAATATGTCCTTTCCTGAAATCCCCTGTCCCCTTGCAGACTGGCCACCACTGCTGGGGTAAGCAGGAAACCCTTCCCCAGGAGCTTTCTCCTTGGATCTCCCAAATCATTCTGTGCCCAGGGAAAGTGAAACACACATTTTTATTTTCTGCAGGGACCTTTCTTTCATGGCTAGGAGAGGAAAACAGCCTGGGAATGAGGGGTGGCTGGCCCAGAGCAGAGCCACAGCTGCTCAGCTGAGCTCTGAGCACTCCCAGCTCCCCCCTGAGCTGCGTGCTGAGGTGCTGATCTGTTCCTAAAGGAGCTCAGGCTCTCCTGCTCTTGCTGGGGACACTCACCAGGTGACAGTGGGCCGAGGAAAGGCGTCCACCTTGGCAGCCAGCTTCAGGGACTTGTGTCCTGAGGTGATCTCGTAGTAAGGCCCTTTCTTGTGTGACACTGTGATGTAGGGCTTTTCTGAGAAGAGAAATGAGCAGGGAGACTTGGGATGGCAGCTCTGCCACAGGACAGAGCTCACAGCTCTGATTGCTCTGTTCCCACATGGATTTTTTCCAATAGATTCCTGCACTGAACCAAATGGATCAGGCTGTGCCCTCAGCTCCCCTGTACAGCACAGCCTCAGCCACAAAGGGCTAGGAATTCACATGGAAAGCAGAGGATGTGCACCAGCACTGCCCCTGGAGCAGTGTGGGAGATGCCTGGGGCATCTCTTGTCCCTGTGGAGCCTGCAGGATGGATTTTCCAGGGCCTCAGCAACCACACGTGGTGCCAGCTCTTTCAAACAGTTCAGCTGCCCCAGACATCACAGAATTGCAGACTGGTTTGGGTTGGGAGGGACCTCAAAGCCCATCCACTCCCCCCTGCCATGGCAGGGACACCTCCCACTGTCCCCAGTGTCCAGCCTGGCCTTGGGCACTGCCAGGGATCCAGGGGCAGCCACAGCTGCTCTGGGCACCCTGTGCCAGGGCCTGCCCACCCTGCCAGGGAAGGATTCCTTCCCAAAATCCCGTCCAAATGTACCTCTTGAATTTGTTTGAAGACATTTGAGCTGACTGTCATGGACTAATTAGAGGCTATAGATGATTAATGGTTGACTTTCTCCCCAGTGCCATTTCAACCAACAGATTTCACAGCCTCTCATTATCCTCTAGGCTGAGCTCTGCTGTTCCATCCTGGCTTGGCTGCAGCACTCACCATACACAGTGACAGTGACATTGGCCTCCAGCCTGGTGGCATTGAAGGTCCTGCAGGTGTACAGGCCCCCATCCTCCCTGGTGACATTTTCAATTATCAGGCTGCTGCCCACTTTGTACACCACATCACTCTGGTCCATGGTTCTCCTGGGGTGAGGGTGCTGGCAGGCACAAAAAAAGAGGGTCAAAAAGCAGCAGAAAGTGGATTATTGTGTTCACCCTTTCAAAGGCTGCCAGTAAAGGGAAGCAGTGATTTGTGTCGAAGCCATCACATCTCCCCATCACTGAAATAAATAATATAAAAGACAGATCAGCAGGAAGAGCTCTTGTGTGAAGTTTCATTATCAAGTCTAATAAGAGAGAGAAGCAGAGTGGAAATGTGGCACTTGGTGCTGAATTCTGGGCAGGTAAACAAGGGGATGCATCCCAGCCCTTTTCCAGGACCAAATCCCAAGGATTTCAGGGTAAAACCTCTGCAGGGTCAGAGCTGTGCTCCCAGGGTTTGTGTTTGGGGGGATTTTAATTTATTTTGGTCACAGTCAGTATTTTTTCTGTATTAAAAACCTCCTGCTTTCTAAAAGGAATACATTATGACAGAAATATAATATATTATGATAGCCAAGTGCCAATGCAAATTCCTGGGGAATTTTAGAAAGCATTATTGCTTTCGATAGGATTTTTGATCCCAGAGATTTGGCCAAGAAGTTTTACATTTATAATGTTAGAAATATAAGGAGAGTTCATAGGAAAAGTAATCTTTTCCACCATATGGGGTTCAAGAAACCAAATTCAGTAACACTGTAGTGCTTGGACTTCTATAAATTCTGTGTTATATTTTCAGTAGTTTCCTCACCAAACCAAACTCAGACATTCTTTTTTCTTTAAGGAAACAAATCAAAATTAATCAGTTTTTATGCATCACTTTTTACACCTTCCCCAAATGCTTAGATGTTCCTTTACAATGTGTATTTTGCTGAACTAAAAAGAAAAAAACAATTATTTTAATTTTCAGCACCAAACAGACCCAAGAGTGGAATTTCAGACAAATGAACTGGTTTGGGAAATGATCCCTCTCTGTTTTTTGTTTTTGGATTTTTTTTTTAAGAGAAGTGAGAGGGTTTGGTACCTTAAATGTTCAATCTCTTACTTATTTCTACTTCACATTTGGCACTTTTGTATTGTATCCAAAGAAGGCTCAAGACTCAGAATTTACATTTTGTTGTTCGGGGATGATTTCCACAGGCTCAGTTGTGTTTTCCTTTGCTTTTTCCTACTTCATAAATACCAAAATAGATGGGGAGACTGACAGCTTACAACCTGCATTTGAGACTTGTCGTGTGAGACAGCCAGGACAGAAGGAATGAAGGAGTTCTGCCTCCCAAAAAGAAGGAAACACTTTTCTTGCCAGGGTTGATTTAGTGAGGTTTGCAGTTTAATCTGCAGGTTCAAGAAGGGCAGAGAAGTTTTAGATTCATCCAAACACAAAGTTGAATCAATGACAGGTTTATAAATGGTTGGATAAATTGAGAAGAAGCAATAATTAGGTTTTGTGAGCCCTGTGAGTTTTGGGAAGAGGGGAACACAGGAGCTCCCTGCACTCACTGTGCCACGGGGACAGCTCCACACGAACTCCACGCGCCCGTTGATGAAGGTCTCTGCTTTGCACTCCAGCTTGAGAGTTTCTCCAACCAGCAGCTTCTTGGCACTTGCCTTCAGAGCCAGGTTCTGTATTCTGCCCTCTGCAATGGAAGAGGCAAAGCTGTGACCAGCAGCACTCCCTGCAGCAGGTTGGGATCCACCCTGGTCCCATGGACACGGTCAGGAATGGCTGCACTTCCATGTGCCATGGCTCCAGCCCTCTCAGCAGCTGCACAGAAGAGTTCCCAAAGGTGGGAACTCCTCCTTTTGAGGGCCTCAAAATGAGGGATCCACTTTTGTTGGACATGTGGACAGAGATGTGTTTCTCTGGTCCTCTTCTGCCCAGCTCCCTTTCCTTCCTGAACGGGATCCCCAGATCCCTGAATAGGATCCCTAAATCCCNTGGGATCTCCCAATCCCTAAATGGGATCCCCAAGTCTTGTTCTTACACATTTATCAATGCCTTAAATACATCAGCTCTGAACTTCCATCAGTTTTTGGTGCTCAGAACCAAAACCACACCTGACCACTGACAGTAGCACACAACAGAAAGAGATTTCCTGGGTCCTTTTGAGCTGCAGAGGGATGGCCCAAGAGGTTTTGCAGGTTTGCATTCATGATTTTAACAAAAAATTACTCCAACAATGAAAAAAAAAAAAAAAGAAGGAGAGAGATTTACAGGAGTTTTATTTGTCTGCCACACAAATTTACAAGCCTGTTGTTTAAAGCTGAGTGCTGATTGTATAGAAGGATGCCATGAGCTAATGGGAATGAAGTCCAAGTAAATAGAAGATATATATGAGGAGATAAAGAACATACATGGAAAACGAAAGAAAAATAAATTCTAATTGGTTTCATATAAATGCCAGCACTCAAAAATTTAATGTTTAGTTGCTCCAAATTCAGATTTTAATTATGAGCTGAAGCTCAGCTGTAAATCCAAGTGTAATGGTGTAATAAATCACCAAGAGAAAATCTATAAAAAGCAAAGATGTGAATTAGCAGTGCAGTGAGATTTTTATATGATGATCACACGTGGGTAATGACCAGAAGCTAAAAGAAAGCTGCAGTTTGGTTTGTCCTGAACCAGCAGTGGTTTTAATGTAAACACAGCTCAATCCAAGCAAACAGAGCCTTGGTGGGGTTTGAATAAAACTCTCCTGTCTTGTCCCACCTCAGCACTCGGTCACTTCTCCAAACCAGGAGTGGCTCAATCCAAATTCTATTGAATAGGAGGGAGAAAAAGGAAGAAGGGCTTTACTTTCAGCATTGCAGCTTGGACTTGCTAGAGATGCAGCCCAGGGAGATCTGTCAGACATCAGTGAGGCTGAGCAGGGAGGGACAGGTCCCAGGGAAGCTCCCTGCACTCACCCAGCCTCTGGGCCATGTAGTAGGAGTTGAAGACGCTGCCGTTGACGTGGGCCGAGCACGTGAGGATCCCAGAGGGCACAAAGGAGTGGGAGGGGATCACAAAGCCCCTCCTGGGGTCCCACAGCATCCTCCTGAAGCTGATCTCTGCAGAGGAAGGGTACTGCAAGGGAACAGACAAGGAGTGAGATCCCTTCCCCCTGGAGCCAGGGCTGCCTTTGCCTGCCCCAGGGCTTTGGGGCTCTGTGCACACAGATGGGCAGCAGGGCAGGAGAGCCCAGCCTAAGGCAGGAGTGTCTCTGAAACACTCAGGAGTGCCAGTGCTCTCACATCTCACCTCTGGGACCTGTGCCCCTCATCCCTCCTCTGGAAATCATTATGCCCATCTTATTGAGAATTTTGTGGGGTTATCTTTTGGGAGGTGTTTCCTCCCAGTGCCACATGGAGCTGCCACACATTTTCCTCCTTGTACTTCAAAAGGTGTGAAATTAGACTCTCCCAAAATCAGAATTATTCACTAACTCACCTGACTGTGATTATCTACGAGCTCTGCTCTGTGGGCACTCCCCAGATTCCATCCCACAGAAAGTGGGGAGACACTCTCAGATCACCCCATGGATTTCCATGGAAGCAGCCTGGGTAACGTAGGAGTGTAAATCACAAAAATAAAGGGACTAAGGCACTTTTTGTCCTAAATTCATAAATTCCTGTAACATTCTGAGATTCTTGAAAAAACACTCTCAAAGCTGCTTATGAGGAAGAAAAGGTAAATGTGGAAAATAAACTAGAGCAAAAATTCATTTAATGAGAATGAATCCCTCCTCTGTCTATCCTTGGACAACACCAGTGTTGAGCAGCTTGGCTTTTGTTGGGGGGAATAATCAGTTTATTGTTATTATTAACACACAGGGAAATCCTCTATTTGCTAGAGGGAATGTAATTTACTTTCCAAAATGTTTGTAAATCCTGGATTATAATATACCAAAGAACTATATGCAATTAAAAGAGCTCCCTGAAATGCCCCATTTCAGGTGTTTGCAAGGGGGGAGATGGAAGCACAGGTAGCTCTGGCTTTGCCATCAGGACACAGAGAGGCTCTTTAGGACTGAGGATGCTCTTTGGGAGTGTTGAGATCACTTCTGCCCCAAAAATGAAAAGGTTTGGGCAAACCTCAGTGTGTCTCCATTACCTAATGATAATTAACTTTATTTGCTTCTCCCTCCTTCTCCTTATATCCTGGCTGCTCAAAAGTGAGGGAAGGGGAGGTTTTCCTCTCCAGAGCCCCTGCTTTAGCTTTGGGAGCTAACCAAGGGACTGAAAGCAGGAATTTCACCCCAATTGAACAGTTTTGTCCTATTCCTGTCGTGTGCAGCTCCTGTTTGTCTCCCAGCAGTCAGGACTGTGGTTTGGCAGGGCAGCTTAAATTGGATTCAGTTTAAACAATCCTCCTGTTCCACACAACCTGGGGCTCTGGACACACAAGTGACCAGACCTTGGTTTGGGTCAATTCTTACAATTCCAACCTGGACCAAACCCAAAGGAATTCTGGCTGAGGAGCTGGTGGTGCTGCATGGGGAAGCAGGGACAGGCAGACAGGAGCTGTCTTTTGGAGCAGCATCTCTTCTGACAGCAGCAGGGAACAAGGATTTCTTGTAAGTGCTTTTGAAATAATCAAGCTGTGGCATCTCTGCTTAGAACCATGAGGAAAAATAGGAAAAAATACAGAAAGAGATCTGAAACCTGAGGCTTAATCATGTTTTAGCACTCATGAAGGTCAGAGCTGGAAGTGGCAAATGCACACTGAACCAGATCAGGGATTAAACAGATCTGACATGACTGAAAAAGCTCTTTTTGCCCTGAATTAAAATCAAGTTAAGCAAAATTAAAAGCCTGAGTTTTGTGTCTGAGCATGAGTTTATTAATAACAAAGATGATATGTTGAGATAGCTGGGATCTGCTTAGTATAAGCAAGAGGTACCTTTCTCTGAGCACGTTTAAAGGGAGTGCAGTGATTTTAAAGTATAATGGTAACATAAGGAACTTAATTTACGGTGGCAAAAAGTCCATTTTCCACAAGAATAATAAAACGTGATAAAGCTGAACTTCAGGGTTTGGCAGCTCTGCTTCCCAATGCCTGGGGGAAGGGGGGAAGAAAAAATAACCCTGCTCTGGAGGCCCTTTTCAACACCACACACAGATTAAACATCTCCATAAAATATTCACAAATACCCATTTAAACAATCAAACAGAAAAGCGTCAATGCTGCTCGAAGGAAATCACAGTGGCTTTCCTCCCTTTGAAGTGTTGTCCTCCCTCTCCAGTTGTCTCCTGGAGATTAAATTTGGAAGGAGAGGATGTTCTAAATTTGTCTGATGGCCTGGCTCACCCCTCCTCCCATGGCTCACCTCCGCCCCTCTCCTGCCCCGCTTCCTCCTGCTCTGGTGATGCCAAAGGATTTCAGCTTTTCTGCTTTTCAAACCCTGTACTGCTCTGGTGTATAACTCTCAGCTCCACACAGAGTGTTAGCTAACTGTCTTCACATTTTGGCCAGACAGAACAATTCCTCTAGGCCTGAAATCCCAGGACACCCTCTGCCCCAGGCCCTGAAAAAATATCAACAAAAGTGAATTGGGGGAGCAAACTGAGGGAATGTGACTTCATTGCCTGAAGCTGTAATTGGAAGATTAACTCCTGATATGTAAATGGACCAAACAGAATTGTCTGAAAGTCTCCTGGCCATCATCCATCCTGGGTGCAGCCCCAGAAACTTCTGACTGCCCAAGGTGATCCTGTTGAAGGCCTTTAATAAATGCCCACTTTATTCTCTTTAATCTTGTCCAGCCCCTGCTCTAGGGAGCCACTGCAAGGCATCAGTTCTCTATACACTGAACCTCCTTAGAGCAATTGCCCATTTTTCTTCATTCCATCCATTCAAACCAAGTTGGGAATCTTGGGAATAGATGGGATGCTCCAGCATCCATCCCTTTGGCAGCAGTTACACCTGAATGCCAAGGTTACAGCAAGGTCTGTGCAGGCCAAGGCTTTGGGATAATAAAAATGGAAATTTGAGGTCTGGGTTCTGAAGAGTCAATTGAGTCACTCAGTGGGATTCCCAGCCAGGGCCAAGCCAGCAGTGCCATCCCAGAGCTTCCCAAGGCCTCACATCCCAGCAGCTCCCAGCTCCTTTGGGAGCTCCTCTGCCTCCCTGCCCTGAACCCCAGCTGCTCAGCCTTGTGGTGGAAATCTTCTGGGAACAGCCTTTTGTGGGAGGGATTTGGGTGGAGATTTCACTCCAGCAGCCAGGCTGCAGTTTGTGTTTGGAGAAATGACTGGGAATTTAGCTGGGAAGCAGGAAGAGCAGGGCTGTCCATCAGTAAGGGAATAAACCTGGAGATGGGAATTCCAAGGCCACCCTGATGGTTCCAGGCTCTCCAGCAGTGCTCCAGCCATGAATTTGGTGAAGCAGACTCAGATCAGACAGGGATGTTCCATTTTTATAGCCAAGGAGATTTTCCATTTTAAAGCCAAGGTCACATTTATCCAGCCTAAAATGAAAACTGGAGAGGAGCCTCTTTCCCCCCTTTAATCCCTGCTGATGGAATTTAAAAACAGAGATCTCCAAAGCAGAGAGGCTCCTGCTGTCCCTCTGCACCTCTCCTGGGAATGTGCCATGGGTCCCAGCAGGAGCTGGAGCCCTGTCCCAGTCCCCTGGGATTCCATGTGCTGCCTCCCAGGAGAAGGGGACATCTAAGGCATGGAACTGCCACGAGGAGCAGAGGTGCCCAGACCCCTCTGTGCCATATCCAGAACAGCCTCATCCCTCACAGCCCCTCCAGAACAGGCTGGAAAAGCAGCCCAGGATGAGCTCCTGTCCCCTTTAGGATTTCCTGAGCTGTCAGACTGGCAGGGGAATGGAAAGGCACAGAACTCCTGATGTAAAATGCAGGATTGAAGCCAGGAGATCTCTGTCCTGTTCCTCCCAGGCTACTCTGGAGAGCAGACCTGAGGCCCTTTAAATGAGTGACTCCATCAACTCATCAGGGCCCAGACCTCAAATTTCCATTTTTATTATCCCAAAGCCTTGGCCTGCACAGACCTTGCTGTAACCTTGGCATTCAGGTGTAACTGCTGCCAAAGGGATGGATGCTGGAGCATCCCATCTATTCCCAAGATTCCCAACTTGGTTTGAATGGATGGAATGAAGAAAAATGGGCAACTGTTCTAAGGAGGTTCAATGTACAAAGGAAGAACCTTTCAGAGAGAGCCAGGTGTTACACAAATAATTTGGAAGGAAAATAGTGCTTTGTCATCTACCTCTGCCAATTTATGGAGAAACACTAAGCCACAATATAGAATAAATGTGTGATAAACTCAGCCTAATCCCTAACAAAATCTTTTTTTACCCAGTTTAACAGTAACACGCTGCAAGAACAGATTCATGTTGCTGGATTTTCAGAGTCTTTCTCATTTTTAATGGAATTTACCCAGCTTTATACATGTAAATTTTTGTTTTCCCCCACTTTGTGCTGCCCAGACGTTGAACTGAGCTTCTCTGGATCCATGTCTCACCTGGGTGAGCTTGGGTTTGATGTCTGGAGAGGTGACCCGGCAGGGGATCACCACTGTCTTCTTATCATCCACAATGTAGATGATATCAGGGTGTTCTGAGTGCATCTCCACAAAGGGGTTCCTGTAGTCTGCAGGGAAAAGAACATGGATTTGGAAAACTGCTCAGTCACTGGAAAAGCACTGAAGTGCCCAGAAAGGCTCCCTTGGAGTCAGGACATGCAGTGACATCCTGCCACTGTCACACAGGGAGTAGAGCCAATGAGAAACTCCTTGGATTTGGCCCCACATTCTTCCAGAAATTGCCCAGAATTGCACATTTCTGTCTGTGCAGACATGGGAAAACTCCATGGGTTACCAGCTCAAGATGCCAAGATGCTTCTGGGCCTTGAGGCCCTCCTGTCCTTCATGTGGGGATATCAACATGCATTTCTTGACTGATGACAGCCTCTGCTTAAGGAATGGAAACACCCAGGTGTTGTCACCTGGAATTAACCCTCAGAGAACCAGCTTGGTGCAGAGCTGGAGCTCCTTTGCTCCACAACCCACCCCAGTTTCTCTCCCAGCCACACCAGTGCAGGGATGGACACAGAAGAGTGGCCCTGCTGCCTTTTCTGGGGTTTGGAGCTCCATGTTAGCTCTGAGAACTGGGAGTTTTGTCCTTAGCAGACAAAACTGGGCTTCATCAGGAGGAGAGCAAGTGTTGGATGGGGCTGTGTGTGTGACAGAGAGGCCACAGGTGAGGTGATGATGGGGTTTTACAAAAGGGACTCAGGGCACTGTGCAAGGACCAGAGATGTGGAATTCCTGTGTGGATCTGGGACTGATGCCTTCAGTTTTATTTTTCCTGTATTTCAGGTTCTGTGGTGCCCAGGGTGCAGCTCTGAGCTCACAGTCAGGGTCACTCAGCTCTGCACACAGCAGGGACACAAAACAAATCCTTTTCCTGCTCACACCAAGGACAACTTCCAGCCCCAAAGCACAAACAAGGGTGGCTGCAGGGAGGAACAAGAAGGATGGGAGCTCACAGCCTGGAGCTGGAATGGGACAATTCAACCCCAAGGAGCAAATGGACCCAAACTGATCAAAGTGTGAGACCTGGGGACCCTTTGTCCATTTTGTGACCATTTTGGGTCCCCCTTGGGTGCAGCCCTGGCCAGGCTCTTGTCCTGCCCCAGGTGTACCCTAAAGGCCTTTCAATAAATCCCTGCTTTATTCTCTGGCTCTGTCCAGTCTCTGTTCCAGGTCAGCCTTCCCAAGGGATCAGGACAAGGGGCTGAGCATGAGCACTGGGCATGAGCACCAAGGCAGATAAAGACCAAAAATCTGGATGATTTCTCTAATTTCTACTGCTGTTTTTTTATGCCAGCTTTTCTTCCACACCGTTGGTTTATTCTGGCTGTGCTTTGGAGTAAGGGCATTGCAGGAAACATTATGTGAGAGAGATTAATTAGAATGAAAACATTAGATCTCTAATCTCCCCATATTTAGGAAGTTTCAGATACACATCTGAACTTTTTGGTCAGGCAGGCCCTGGTTCTAATCAAGCCTTGAGCTCAGAAACCTGATCTTTGAACCATAACTCTGTAGCTTGGTCCAAGCCCCAAAACAAATAGGAAATATTTATACTCAGTTCAGTGTCTCGTGCACTTTCCCAAAAATGCTAAATTCTCCTGTTGAGTCACATTATGAAAATGTGTTTAGTGTTTATCCCTGCAGCTTAATCCCTCTGCAGTCTTGCTTTCCAGTTGAGCCACATTGGGAGGTATCGAATATGACAATATTTTTATTTTTATTCTACTTAAAAGAAGACACTGGGTAATTAAAAGAAGAACCTTGGGTTATTTGTGATAGAAAAAAACCAGAGAAAGTAGATTTTTGTGTATTTGCAACGAAGTGCAGAAAGGTGTCAGGGGAAATGTAATCACAATTATTTCTTGTCTTGTGGAGAAAAGGAAAGAACAAGGAATGTGCCACATGACAGGGGATGGACAAGAGGATGGACAAGAGTGTAGGATGGATGGATAAAGATACAGGCCAAGAGGAAATTTTCTGGGGAAAAAAAGGAGCTTCCTGATACCTGCATATTCACAATTCAGGATCAAATTTTGACTGAAAAGATGGAAGCACTGAATATAAAACTGTTTCTGCCAGTATTTTTAGAAAGAATTTCAGAATAGCACTGTTTGTTTAAGAAGTAACAAATCAAACGAAGGCAGCTAAACAAACATGAAATAATCCTAAAATGCAGGAAAATATTGAATTGTGCAATGATTGATGCATTTTAGAATAAAATGTTTCAAAAATATTTCCTGTTCAGGAAAAAAAATATGAATCATTTAACCCCATTCTCCACCATCTTTCCCAAACTCCAAGCCTCATCTCCACCAAATGTTCAGATTAACAAGAGACCTAAAATTAATCTACCTTTTCCCAGCTACAAATAGGACAGGTGTGGTGCTGCTGACTCACCTAAGGGGAAGGGAAGCAGGGATTTCCAGGGCCTGTGACAGAAGCTCCATTTCAATCCTAACTGAGTTTTAATAGCAGCCTGATCCTCAATTGCCACATGTCCAACCAGGGCTGCAGATAAACTGTCCCAGATAAGCTACAACCTGAATTGGAAGCCAAACTAGATAAATCTGGCCTTCTACCATCACTCTTTGAAATCTTGATGGTATCTTAAAATCACCGTGCATTAACAGCAGCAAGAGGCAGTGTCTGGGTGATGGAGAGTGGGAAAAGGAAAGGATGGATTCAGCTGGGTGATTGTTAATCACTCGTGGGTGTTGGGCCTCCTGGGCATCATTCTCACTGTGTTTTTATTAAGGAAAAAAAAAAAAAGGCAAGAAAAGGTTTTCTGTTTTATGTGTTTTCCTCTTTGCTAAGCCACTGGGGTGTCCTAGAGCAGATGGCTGTGATTTGTGTTAGCTCAGGGATTTTTGTTATCTCAGTGACTTGTGTTATCTCCCTGCTTAGTCCACTTTATACCCGAGCCTGGAGAGTTCTCTGCCTGTGAAAGGGCTTTTCCCTCCCTGGAAAATTCCCTGAAAGGGCTTTTCCCTCCCTGTTTCCATCTGCAACATCAGAGCTCTTAGGTGGGGATACCTGTGGATGGATACAAGTTGGAGCCACCGGGATTGGCCCAGTTGGTCAGAGCAGGGTGCAAATAAAGCCAAGGTTGTGGTTTTGATCCCTGTCTGGGCCATTCACTTAAGATCTGGACTCCATGATCCTTGGGGGTCCTTTCCAGCTGGGAATATTCTGCGATTTCAGCTCCTGGAGTGAGGGTGCTGCTGTGGCAGCAGCTTGCAGGGCTGCCCTGCTGCAGGACATGAGAGCCCATCCAGGAGGTGAGGGCTGCACTTTGGCCATCAGGGGACAGTGACCCTGCAGGGACAGGGCCAGGCAGCTGCAGGGGAAGGTCACCACCTGGGTCTGTCCCCGAGGCCAGGGAGGCTTTGTTTCCCTCCCTAACTGTGGAACTCTGTGCAAAAGGAAAAAACAATGTGACAGAATCCCAGAATGGTTTGGGTTGGAACCTGAAAGCCCATCCAGTTCCCCCTGCCATGGGCAGGGACACCTCCCACCCTCCCAGCTTGCTCCAAGCTCCATCCAGCCTGGCCTTGGACACTTCCAGGGATGGGACAGCCTCAAGTATCTCAGTCATCAAGCACTAAAGAGCCCCAGGACACAGAGAAGAGCTCAAATCTTGTGTGTCCTGCTCCAACTCCCTCCTAAGCAGGAGCAAGGCAGTGCCACTGGGAAGGAGAGGCTTTCTGGCACTTTCCAGCCAGCTGGACTGCTCACTTAGCAGATAAGCAAATATAAAGTGGCTCAGCTTTGGGGCTTAACAGAATGACAAAGGATAAATTCTGAGCTAACCAACTGCCAGCTGATACCTTTGTTATGGTTTGTGCAGACAGAAAAACTGATACTTCTTGAAACCTCTCAGTAGTTCAGACTGACGGTGGCATGGAAAAATGATCTGCTGGAACATCAGGAGTGTCACTGCCAGCTTTACAACCATGCTCACCACCTCCAGTCCACCAGCAATCAGTTAGCTCCTTGTAAAAAAGTCTCTCAGAGACAGAACGTCTTGAAACAAAAGGGACAGGGTCACTTTTCTTTAAAAATGATAACCTCAGCCTGGAGGAAGATCTCCAGGTCCAGGTGGTGTAAATCAATTGCACTCAACTGTTGCAATCTGGAGAGCTGTGGCATGGGAAATGCAGGTGTTGTCCTCTCCAAAGTCACTGACACTGAATTCAGAGGGGAAATTCCTCAGCCAAGAAACCCTTGATGAAAACAGAGTAGCTTGGCACATCTGTTCCCCCTCAGCTGGGAAGGTGAAATGCCCTATGAATCTCACCCAGAAAGAAACACCCAGTAATTCCCAGAGGATCATTAAGCAGAGTGATTTACTGCGGGCTGCAAAGCTCCTGGTGTGTGAAGAAAGACAAGAGCTGGAGCACGCTGGGGACTTCTCATCTGCAGCCCAGCTCGGGGGCCGGGGAAAGCCCCTGGCCCTGGGTGTCAGAGTGGGTGTGTGGCTGCCCAGGGCAGGGGGAGTTTGCAGGAAGCTCAGGCAGGCCCGGGAGCTGTGGTTTATCCAGCAGGGAACACAAAGGGCACAGCCGAGGAGGGAGCAGCGGGAGGGGATGGGACGGGAGGCACTGGCCGGCCCCGGGACAGCAAACACGGAGGGAACAAAAGCAACTCCGGGGTCAGGACTCCACCAGAACATTGGTTTCCTTCATGTTTAGATGCTTGTAGTGTCTAGGAAGGGATTAATTCCTGCTCGAGATGAGCTTTGGGAGGGTCCTTCCAGTCAGCTGGGCAATGTCAGCTGTGCCCTCACAGGCAGAGGGACACAGGGACAGGACACAGGGACAGGACACAGGGCTGGGACACAGGGACAGGACACAGGGACAGGGACACAGGGCTGGGACACAGGGCTGGGACACAGGGACAGGACACAGGGCTGGGACACAGGGACAGGACACAGGGACAGGACACAGGG
>WEIU01021181.1:97360-141297 GCA_013389925.1 Aegithalos caudatus
GGGACACAGGGACAGGACACAGGGACACAGGGACAGGACACAGGGACACAGGGCTGGGACACAGGGACACAGGGCTGGGACACAGGGCTGGGACACAGGGACAGGACACAGGGACACAGGGCTGGGACACAGACCCAGGACTCCCTGTGACACCTGCTCTTTGTTCAGTGTCACCTGCAGAGCAGGGACCTCTCTCCAGGGGTTCTCCACCTGTATCCCCCTCTCAGAGGTATCATAGCCGCATCCTGCCTGAAGCCAGGGGATTGAAACCCCTCAGCATGTTGTAGATTCAACCTCTCCTACAGCTCTTTATTTCCCTGCCTGTGCCCCTGAAACCTCCTCCTGACACACACACACAGAGGATTTGATGCAGGATTTGGGTTTTTCACTGCTGCCCGTGTCTCCTGCCCGTGACAGCGATTTGTCCCGCGGTGTTTGTCTCAGTCCCCAAGCCCCGGAGCTGACATCGCCTCTCCCTTCAGGTGCTGTCAGCCCAGGAGGATGATGAGCACTAAATGGCCTTTGAGGACAGGCATTCACGGTGTTCCAGTCCGTGAAATTCCTGAACATTCGCATTTTGCTTCTCACTTTGTTCCAGATAAAGATAATTCCCTCGCCCTCACCATTTATTTTCTTCACTCGGCCGTACCTAAGCTGGGGAGCCTGGGCAGAGTTTCACAGGTTCTTTAAGTTCATGTTTTGACATAATCCCCATGAAGTTTGTCTTCATCAAGGTCAAAAACACCGAGAGGAGGTTTATAACCTGTTCTTTACAGTAATAGCAGCGTTAGCAGTGCGGTGACACTTTGGGCAGAGCATTTTGGAAAGCTTCACAAGGAAACAGCCCGGCCTGCTGAATTCCCCCTGGTGACCCATCAAAGCTGCCTCTAGGTACAGGAGTAACTCCTATAAAGGCACTTGTTTTGAAACTGGATCTTTGAAAATAAAAGACCTTTCAGTTTGGCAGGCCAATGAAAAGAATTGGTGGTGGAATGTTTAGATTAAACAGAAAGCAGAATATTTTCTCTTTAGGCAAAACAAAAGCAACTGCAAAACCCCCAGAAGCCATTCTGAGTCAACATGAAGCATTCTGTTTTGGTCAAATGAAAAGCATTCTTCCCCTGGAGATTACTGTTAGAAACACAGGAATATTTGTGGAGGAAAAAATATTACTCTAAAAAGTGTTAACTTCAAAAATTGTAGAAGCAAAATGCTTCTCGCTGCCAAGCAAATAAAGGCAAAAAGGAAAGATTTCTTTTTTAAAAATCCCAACAGAACACTACAGAAAAAGAAGCCTCCATGCTTTGTCTGAAATTATGTTTCAAGCAGCAGAAGAATTTATAAATTCTGATCCCCCCCACCACCAGATTTTAGGCAGGTTTGACTTGGTAGAAAATATTCCCCAGCTTTAGGTGAAGTCCCATTAAGAGCAGGTCTCCCACCTTGGGGAAGGCTCAGCAATTAGCAGCTACTGAGAGGATACAAACCAGGAAGGAAGCAGTGGGGAAGCGTGTGTGATTCTGGCCTTTGGGCTTTCATTTAGAAATTCCTGATCCATGGGGAGGGATCCTCTCTTCCTGCTGGGCTGTCAGGAGCTGTCACTGCCATGCCAGGAACTTCTGCTGCTCACTCATCTCAGCCTACAAGTCTCCTCTGCTTTAGAGTGAGACCCTTCAGGACATGATCTGAAGATACTGAATGCCTTGATTAGAGCTCAAAGCATCTTGCTTTTCCCTTGGAGGCAGCCCTCAATCCTCGAGGGTGCTGCCCAGGGCACAGCCTGTGCTGTGGCACGGAGCTGGGATGTGCAGCCAACCCTCCCAGCAGGGCTGTGGGACAGGGACAGCCACGTTATCTGCAGGGCACACAGCTCAGCAGCTGCTATCTCAGCTGGCCCAGGTCTGGCAGCGAGTCTGCAGCCTCAAATAAAGAAGAAATGCAGCTCCAGCTCTGTTCCCACTGGCAATATCTTGGGAAAAGTGAGCCAAAGCCCAAAGCTGTCACCCTGGCCCTGGGGTTCTGCTTCTCACTTTTAGATTATCTCTGTGAACTGTCAGGAGGATTAAGGAGGCAGCAGCTTCAAAGAACATCTGAACCAAAATATGATCTCATCTGGGGGGTGCTTCCATGCACTTCCAGCCTCTTTAGATTTCCCGTGGTGGGAAAGGGATGAGGCTGCTGGGGCTGCTCGCCCCTGGGCTGTGGCTGATGTGAACTCCAGGCTGCAGCACTTGGACCACCTCTCCTCACTCTGTAGCAGCAAGGCAGAGACCCTGCCCTTCCCTGGAGCTGACCAGAAGGGAGATGCTCCAGCAGGACAAACTGTGCTTGGATGCATCCCCCTTTTCCCTCTGGGATGGCCTCAGCAGGACTTGTGCTCCCATAAAGATGTCTGCCTTGCTTCAAATGTGGTTTCCAGTCTTGGTGCTCTGCACTCCTGGCAGGACTGCACTGTGGCTGGTGCCCTCATGGTGCCCACATGAGCTTTAAAAGGAGCCAGAACTCAAATTTTCAGTGGGAGCATCTTCTGGATTTCCTGTGCTCCTGTGAACACCAGTGAACCAAACAGGTGGAAGCAAATGATTCCCTCAGCCCTGTGTTCCTCACTGACACTAACACTGAGGTGGTAAAACACCAGCAGCTGATGTAGATGGGTGGGGACACACTGTTAAAATGTTCACTGTTTAATTGTTCACGGTTCAAATGTTTGTGTGTTCAAGGTGAGCCCCCCTGGAGCACGCAGGGGTTGGAGAATCCACCCTGCTCTGCTCAGCCCCTGGTGGGCAGCCAGCACTGGGCTCCCACACCTCATTTTGTGCCTGTTGCACTCAGGGGAGGTGGGACTGGTGTTTCTGAAGCAGTTATTTGAGAAGCAGCTCTATCATGGCCATAATTATTCCAAGAAATAGAAAACCAGCCCTCCTTTGCATAAAAGATGCTGAAGGATGTTGCTGGCCCTGTACATTGAGGAGGTGCCTCTTTCAGCCCTACAGCTGTGGCAAAGCAAATGCCACTGGGGGTGGGCAGGAATGCCAGCTTGGAAACCTGGAGGAACTTCTCCTGACACTCTTTGGCAAGATGTGCCCAGCTCCAGGGACCTCAGCACTGAAGTCACACAAGGTGGAGGCAGAGGCCTGGGGAGTGCCTTGCTCTCCTCACTGGCTCAGGGGTACAGAATGTGGAGCAGATCCTTGCCTGTGACACAGGGGCTGCTGGGGAAACTTGGAGCTGAGGCAGGATCTGAGCCAGGAGCTCTCCCAGCTGACACCCCCAGGACTGTGACTTTGCTGACACTGACAGTATTTCAAATAGCTGAGAGCTGCAAGTCCTGACTCCTGTCTAGACTGGAGCTGGGGCAGCCCTTTGGGAAGGTGGAATGAATCATTTTTGCTTGATTTGTCCTTTTTTTCCTCCTTCTCTAAGCCATGTTAAATTTTATATGTGCTGGGAATGATATCTGTGTGTATCTGTGAGGCAGGAAAGGCAATGGGGTATTGGAAAATGTGGGGTGCGGGACTTGGCATGATGGAAAAAGATATGGAATAAGGGGTGGATGCTGACCTGGTTTTGTCTGGGGTAGAGATAGTTTTCTTTAGCTGGAAGAGTGCTGTGTTTTGGATGTAATATTGGAATAAAGTGGATAACACACTGAGGGGACCACTGTCAAGAGGACTGTCTGTATGTTCACACAGCCTGCCCTGTCCCTTGGCACAGGGATCCCAAAGGCTGCAATAAATCAGGATATTCCTCCCAGGGAGGTGTCCCTTGGTCAGGAGGGCTAAGATGGAAGCAGATGCTGTGGCTGGGTGGCTGTGGCAGCATTTTCCATGGAGCTGCCACTGCAGTGTGGGACCAGGCCCTGCCTTTCCCTGCAGAGATTATCCCTCAGAGCTGAGATGGAATTAACACAGTGAAGAACTCCCAGCTATTTCTGTTCCAGCCCTGGGCTACTCTGTATTTCCAACACAGAGATGGGCAACAGGAGAAGGGCTTGCCTTCCTTTTTAATGATGATCCTTGGGACTTGCAGCTGCAGTGGGAAGCAGAAAAGGCCTCAGGAACAATGAATTCAGGATGAAGCTCCTGAGCTGTGCCTCCCTCAGTGCCCGAGCACAGCTGAGGGGTGGCAGCTGCCCCTGCTGCCCCCAAGGATGTGCAGGGAGAGCTGCCAGTGCCAGGTCCTGCCAGAGCTCACAGACCCCTCCAGGGAGGCTGGAAAAACAGGAGCCAGCACAGGAAATCGTGGCCAATAACAGGGCTTCCGATACAATCCTGTTCTCATTTCGGTGTCAAGCAGCCTGCCAGGAATGAAGGGAAAAATACCATTCCCCTTCCTTTTTTGGCAATAATGGCTTGTAACCTCAGAGGAATCTTCAGCCTTCAGGGGCTGCCTCCACATTTTCTACCTCCACCTGGCTCAGCCTCACAAACACCCCTCTGAGCTCTTGCTGTCTGCACAAAACATCCACAGAGATGAGCTCTGGGCTGAGGCAGATCAGTGCCAGTGATCTCTGAGTTCTCTCACCTGGAGACAGCTGATGGGTTTCTCGGTGCTGCCCAGACACTGTCACAGCAATTTCCTTCCAAAGGAAAAAGGAGAAAGCCATAGGTGTGCTCTGAACTCCTTGTTTAAGTTCAGAGCAGTTTCCTCCTCCCCAGGACAGCCTGCTGGCTTCCAACAAATATCCACAGGAACTGAATGGCAGGAAGAGCATGCCCTGAGGACAGATCCGTGCTGAGGTATAAATAACTCCATTTCACGGGGCCAAGCAGCTTCCTCAGCCTGGCAGGCCAGATCCCAGCAGGAACCTGCAGCTCCTGGGGCAGAGCCCTGCTTTAGGTGCACAGGACAAGCCAGAGGATTTGCCACCCACTTTTCCTTCCATGGCTTTTCAAGCACAGGAGTCTGAGTAAGAGCTTTTAGAGCAGGGAGGACGTGGGACACAATTAAAGTGCACCTGAGAGGGTGATTTTTGCTGTTTGTCAGGAGAACCTTGGCAAGCAGGATGACATCCTGCCTTTTTTTTTTTTTAGATCAGCTCTGTTCCAAGAGCATCCCTGGTAAAGCTTTTCATAACTTGGGATATTTTCTTCAGGAAAGTGCTCAGGCAGTCCCAAAAGATCCACAATGTTTCCTGCACGTGCTCCTGCCACAGAGTAATGAAGGGCTGGGTAGGCAGCCAGGGCACTGCATGTGGACAGAGAATTGAGTTTCCTGCAGCGTGGGACAGGCTGGATTAACAATGTTGGACCTGGGGCATCTGAGCTGGGTGTAATGGGAAAAGGAAACAGCTCAGCACAAGAACCAGGGTGGATAAAGCAACCAGAGCACCAAGAAAAAATCAGAGAAAGGAAATAGAAAGGGAGAAAAAAATGACTTCAGGAACTAAGAAGTAATGCCAAAAAGCCACTTTCCAATTAGAGGAAAACTTGCTGGGAAAGCAGGATAAGGGTATAAAGGGACTGTTTTCAACAGGCAGGAAAGTGTCACCCACATGAATCGAGCAGGTGTGTTCACCTGGAGGTGCAAAAGCTGAATTTAGCTGTGTGGGCATATCAGAGTCCCCTAGGAGATGGAAATTGCTCCTTGTGCTGGTTCACCATCCTTGGCAACACCCTGAGACCCTGAGTCAGAGCTGACAGCAAAGATTTGTGTTTTCTGGAGGTGGAGGTCTGCAGCTCTCTTCAAATACCATCAGACAAACTCACTGCCTCTGCAGCATTTGTGTAAGAGGACTCAAAGAATCACATTTTAGCTTTTACTAGGAAAATGAAATTAATTCATCCACATGAGTATTTGTGGGGAAGTGAAGGCTGAGCCTACCCAGCAGCAGAGGAGTTCATGTCATCTCCTATTCAAGGCACTAAAAGTCAGCTCCTTCATCTGAGGAGTCACAATCTCAGCTAAGAAGATCCAAGATGATTCAGTGTTTAGTAATGCATTTGTCAAGTAGATTGAAAAAACCCCCAGCATTTTGGGGGAATATTCTAACAAAAATTCCCATTATTGGAATGGTTGTGGAATGGGTTGCGTTCTCTTAACCACAGAGGACCACTCTCCTCTGAAGTTCCTGCTTCCATTTATTCCTGGATCTGAACTCAATCATTCTGACATGTGGGGGAGAGGCAGCTCAAAGGGAACAAAAATGAGCAATGGGACACTTTTTACAGTAAAATACATCCAGTGCAGTCACCCAGCTCTGCTAGGAATGTCTCACAGATGTAAGGACAAATGTGTAGGAGGGGAGGAATTACAAAGAATCCTGTTGGGAAGGTCTGTGCCTGGGGAGGAAGGGAAAGAGACAGGCCTTGGACATTCAGGATGAATGTTTGGAAAAGCACTGTGACAGCAAAACCCTTTAGGACTGAAGAATTTAGTCTTAAAAGGAAAGGATGCTTAAGGAAGTCGGTGTATCTGTTACTTGGGACACTGAGGTGATGGGACAATCCAGCTTTCAAAACCTGGAACTGAACAGGATGGCTAATCTCTGGTTCTCACATCCATGTCCCTGAGAATTCAGCTGGCATGGAAACCCACCTGCCATGAAAGCACAGATAGATTTGTCCTGCTCAGAGAGTCAGAGCTGCTCCTTCCTCCTGGGCCAGAGGAGAGGTGGAACCCCCTCACTGCCGGCCCTGCCTCGCACGGCTCCCACACCCCAACACGAGCAAAGAAGTGGAATCTTACCTTGGACAAAGACATAGATCCTGGCCACGGGCCCCTGGTGCTGGTGGGGGCTGCTGAGGGCACAGGTGAGGTAGCCAGTGTCGTTGGCCATGGCTCTCCTGAGGACCAGCTGGCTGCAGCCCAGCCCGGAGACATCGCGGCAGCCGCTCACCTGCAGGCGGGCGCTGTCCTCCCTCGGCTGCCAGCTCACAGATGGGGCTCCCCTGCCAGCACAACACACACCAGTCACACACAGGTCAGCCCAAACTGCCCCTTCTGGCTGGCCACTCTGATAGTTCTGCTTTCTGTTCTCTGCCAGGCTCAGGGTGAATAGCACAGGAAGTGTAGATTTCAAGCCTGGAATTGGTTATTATATCTTGTCTATTTACAGACTCACAAGCTGTGAGCTCAATCTAGCAAGCTGGAGAAGCGAGGTAAAATGGAGTGCTTCTAACTCTTTCCAAGCTTATTTAAATGATAATCCCCCAATAACAAGATGTCACCTGTATTATTTATATTTCTGACCCAATAATGACCACCCAAGGCCTGCAATTACCTTTTTCACCCAATTACAGAAAACCACCCAAACCCATGAAGAAGAAGGAAGAAGAAGGTGAAGAAGGACTTAGACAACACCTTACATCCTCCAGCTTGACTCACACACATTACTATATACTAAAATCCCCAAATCCAAGTTTCCAGAATTCCAACAGTTCCCAGTCTCCTACCCTTGTCATTCCCAAATAAATTGTAAAGGTTGCTGAGTGTTTGCACTTCCACCCACCAGAAATTGAGCTGGATCACCCCACACTGTTCCCCAGACATTCCTGAAACACCCCGTGGGAACTGCAGCAAGCTCCTGGAGAAAAGTTTAATTTCTCTTCTAACACTGCCTGAACACAAGTTTGTTTTTATAACACTCTATCTTAGCCACTTCAAACATTAGAAAGCATCAGATAAAATTATATGTTTGTTCCAGGCAGAGGATTTTGCATATTTTAACGGCTAAATTAATGTATATTTTCTTGCAGTGAGGCTGCATGGAGAGAGGAGGATATTTATGTAAATTTGCATCACCTTTCTTGCTTTATCAGCAATGACTCAGTCTTGATTTTTGTGAAGGGCCTGAAACTAATCAGGTTACAAATCTGGGAATATCTACTCAGGACACATTTTTTCCAATTCCCCTTGTGACAGCAGCCAGAACATTGAGCCAGGAGGGCAGAGGATGCACATTCCCCCCACCTGACCCCTCTGCTGCTGGATCTCCAGGCACAGCTTGTGAAAAATGCAATTCCATGGAGTTCAGGACAGAAAGCAGGGCCTGGGTGTCACCTCCTGCAGGACCCAGAGCTCCCAGCTGCCCTAAGCCACAGCTGGATGTGCTGGAAGCATCAGGCCATGGCAGCAGAAGCTCCTGGAGCTCCCTCTGAGGGCTCTGGGGATGGGCCAGAGCTGCTGCACAAGCCCATGAGGTGGAGATGATGGTATTTGTTGTAGTAAACTGGTTCTCAGTGTGGAAACTGGTGGGTTGGGGGACAATCGTCTGTGGATTTTCCAGTGTTGGAGAGAGGGAGTTGTGTGTGTGCTTGCAGAGCAGCCACTCCTCTGTGAATGGGGGCTTGGTTCTTCTTTCCCACTCAGAGAATTCCCACTGGCATTTGGGAAGGGCTGAGAACCCCTGGACTTCCCCAGCTCGGTGCTGCCAGGGAGAATTCCAGTCCTGACACACTGACCCGGGGCTGAGATGGCAATGCCCACAGTGAGTATCTGTGTGAAATTCCCAGTTAGCCAGGAACTCCAGAGCTGCAGTGGCCTGCAGGGGTGCAATAGGTGCACGTTTGCCAGGACATGCAGTGACATTCCCACAAACATCCTCTTGGCCCTGGCTCCTGCTCGTCCCTCTGTCGCCTTCCTGCAGAGGAGGCGGACGTGGGGCTGGGCTCTTGAAGTTATTCCCAGCACAAGGCTGAAGGAGAGCACTGGGAAAAGTGGGAATATCCTCTCTGCTGAGCAGCCTCACCCTCACTCTTGGATGTTCTGGTGGCTTGGACAGCCCCACCCCACGTCAGAGCAGCTTCCCTTTGTCCTTCCGAGCACCCAGAGCTCTGTCCCACCCTGCCAGCGTCACTGGTGACTCCAGGACTGGGAATGCTGGCCCAGAACAGGAACAAAGCCAGTTCACATGGAGACACAGCTCCCAGCACGTCACTGAGTCCCTGCCCTCGTCACCCACACCCCCTCTGTGCATCCAGTTCTGCTCTGCTGGCCCTGCAGGGCAGCTCTGGGGTTTCACACCTGAGCTTCTTTAAATCTTTTCCCCTCTTACATGCATTATCCTGGTGGAAGGTGAAGCTTTTGGCTGTTGCTTTTGGATTTTACACATCTGCCAGAGGGGATTGGCAGCAGCAGCTTTGGCCCCACTACCACAAACCAGGAAATCTTGGCCAAGAACCATAAAATCCTGGAGTTGAAGGAAGGATGGACATTTACATAGCCCAAAGGAAGCACAAAGAATTCCAGAGCTCCCCTGGGCCAGGAGCTAACCCATGAGTGTGGCAGAGGAGGCAGGAGGGCAGACATCCCCAGAGGGGCTGATCCAGGGAATCTTGCATTCAGAAACCACACTTTCTTTCTCTTCCCAGGTTTTGGATCACCTGAGCCAAGGAGCTGAACTGCTCCAGGCCCTGGTCCCGTGTTACATCTCATGCTCACATCCTTTTGTGTTTCTCAGACCTTTCATGGGGATTTCTTGCTTTGCTCCACAAAGAGACTGAAGTGCTCACAGCTCCTTCAATTATTTATTCATCTGCTGATACAAGAAAAGTAGGGTGCTCCTCCAGATTAAAAGGTGGGGGGTGAAGAACTGCTGGGAAATGTTGATTTAACTGGTCTGGGGCACTCCAGGGACTTTGAGTCCACACAGGTTTTATGGACAGCACCACTGAGATGTTAAAGGACTGCTCAGACTTTATTGCCATTGTGTTTGCTGTTTGCCAAGCTAAAAATATCACTGGAAGGTTGCTCTGACCTCGTAAGCCACATGGCAAGCTGGAGGGATTTGGAAAAAACCATAAGACATCCCAAATTTACACAGTCTGAGCCCATTCACCTTTCACTATAACAAAGAATTAAACAGTCTGGGACAAAAATCAGAGGGGACGTGTCAGTGTAACCTAAAGCTTAGATTCACCTTCCCACTGCTTTTTACTGTTTTCAGTAATTTCTGTTTCAGGAAACCATCCAGGTAGTGGCTCCAGCTAAGGGAACTGTGCAAGAAGATGTAAAATCAATGTGTGAGAGAGAGAAACTGTGAGAGTTTGTATTACCTTGAGCCTTTTTTCAGAGAAAAACCTGAGAAACAACCTCTGGCAGTAGTGAAGTGTAAAAATCCCACTCAGAACAAGTAACACCTCCATCCATCTCAGTCTGAGGCCTTTTTGGGACCCAGCAGCTGCTGCGTGTTCTGGCACAGCTGAGTGCTCTGGGTTTGCTCCTTCCTCCTGTGTCAGCTGAATCCCCATTCCCAGAGCATCCTGTCCCTGTCATCACCAGAGCCCTCCTGGTCCTTGCATGGCTGGGGGCACACATTGAGCCAGGACTGTGATTTATGGCAGCAGCAGCACTTTGGTTTTTCACAAGTCCTGGTTAAATTTGCTTTAAAGAACGTGCTATGTTTAAACAGGCTGGGTCTTTGAATGTACACACAGAGATTTCTGCTGATTTAAATGTCTGTGAGGGGCTAGGTGGCAGCTCCTGGTGCATTTATTTGTCATTTCCTCATGGACAGGGAGCTAAGGCGTGACTTTATCTGCAGAGGAGCTGAACCTGCCCCTGTTTCAGAGAGGATTTCCAGCCGTGCCCTCCAGCTCCCATCAGCTTTCTCTGTGCTGACCCAAGGCTTTCCTTGGGCCCCTGAACAACACAACAGAACACAGCACAACACAGCACAACACACACAACAAACACAGAACAACACAGCACAGAACACAACACAGCACAGCACAACACAACAGAACACAGCACAGCACAACACAACAGAACACAGCACAACACAACAGAACACAGCACAGCACAGCACAGCAAAACAACACAACACAACAAACACAACACAACACAGCACAATATAACACAACAGAACACAGCACAACACAGCACAATACAACACAACAAACACAACACAACACAGCACAATACAACACAACAGAAAACACAACACAAAGGATTTGGCCGAGCTGACCCCAGACTCTGCTCCTGCTCTGTCACAGCCCATCCAAGTCCCTGCACACAGCCCCAGCTCCCTGCTGGCTGAGCATCAGCCTCTGCTTTGTCCTGAGCTGTGCTGGGCCAAACCAATCAACACGAGGACAAAAATCCAGCTCTTTTTTTTTTTTTTTTTTTTTTTTTTTTTTTTTTTTTTTTTTTTTTTTTTTTTAGCAATCCTTACCAGCATTTTATTTTCAGGGTGTCTCCTGGTGAGATGACGATTTGGTCCTTGGAAATGCTCAGCTTTGGTTTCTGAAGAAGCTCTTCCTCAGCGAGACCTGACCCAAAAAAAAAGAAGAAGAAACCATCATTAGTTTAGAAGGGCATCAGAGCAGCACAATACACTGGAGGCAAACTCTTTGTTTTGTAAATAGTTCCTAATTTGAGGGCCCACACAGTGCTGCATTTATCCTTGCTCGGGAGATGCCCTCAGTTTGTTTTTGTTTCCTTTATTCCTCTCTTTCTTTTCTGACACCGAGCACCTGCATTTGTGCCAGCAGTGTTTTGAGCCAGCTTTATTACTGAATTATTGCAGATTTAGGAGAACAGATCTGTGTCAAAAGGATTTTGCACACATATAAAAGTGGAAGGAGTTGGGTCCTTGGAAAATAATTTGATGGATGAGCTCATACATTACATTTTAATTAATGGCAGAAGAAAAAATAATTCTGGGGAGCAGCTCTGTGAAGCTCCTGTGATATGAAAGGCAAAGTGAAAACCTGGTGTTTCCAAATGACCATTCCCAAGTGACCATTCCCAAATGACCATTCCCAAATGACCATTCCCAAGTGACCATTCCCAAATGACCATTCCCAAATGACCATTCCCAAGTGACCATTCCCAAATGCTGCTCCCAGGCTCAGTGGGCACTATGGTTGGGTGCTGCTCCCAGAGGAATCCGTGATTTTCCCAGGTCTCTGATGACCAGCAGTGACAAAGGTCTCTCTCATCATCTCCTGGCCCAGGAAATGTTCCACTTGCCTGTGGAACTGTCCCCAGGAACAATCTGGGTGTTCAGCTACACTGAGACAATGTTCAGAAAGTGAAACTGAGAAGAACCAGAAGCGGAGGTTGGCCAGGCTGGTTGCTTTGTCCAAATCCAAAGTAACATAATCAAGGAGAGGAGAACCCAGGCTCTGATAAGGATCTCCACTTCCAAAGCTCTGACATCAAAGCCCTGTTTTCTTTCCCCTCCTGCTCTTCAAATTTCTCTCTTCTCCTGTGCCTGGAACTCGATAAGCCAGCAATCCTCACTGGGCTCCCAGCACGGGCTTTATTTGCAGCAGGCAGGGAGATAAGGTATCTGGCAGAAAGAGAAACACTAGGCTTCAACTTTTCAACTGCATGAGGCAGTGATTTTCCTGCCCCCAACCCTCTCCTCTCATCTCTGTGCTGCTTGGTTTCAGTAAATTGCTCTTTGCCTGGCATCAGTGTGGGGAGTGACTCACTCCCACTTTGGAGTCTCTGCCTCCTTCCAGGAGCTCTTGGAGCTCCCATCAGGAATTCAGCAGAGCCTGAGCAATCTCATGGCACCATGGAGTCCTTCCAGAGGGGATCCTGCCAGGCAGCACTGCTGGACTGCCCTTGGAGCCCCTGACCCTTCCTGCAGACTCTGGCTGAGACTTTGAGCCAGTGCTGCCCACCAGAGACAGAGCCAGCCCCACTCCCCTGCCCTGGCACTGCTGCTCCAGCTCCAAGGTCCTCTGCACAATAAGAAGTTGGAGTCTGGCCAACCCAAACTCCCTCCAGTGGCTCTGTGGGACATTATTTAGCACCTCCAATCTGCCATTCCGTGGAATGCTGGGGAAGCAGAGCAGCTGGGGGCTCCAGCCCCACAGTTCCCATTTATTTGGGAAGCACAGTGATTCCTCAACACCCTCAGGATGGCACAGGCAGGGAGCAGCATCACACTGAGCTGAGAACCAACAGAAAAAGCCCCAGACTGCAGGAGGAGACACTGCCAGGCCAGCCCATCCTTGCTGCTGGCTCCAAGTCCCCTCTGGTTTCCAGACAGAGCCAGCTCCCACCAGGAATGAGCTGAGCCTTGGCACAGGTTCTGTCAGGGTGCTGAGGTATTTCACAGCCCCCTCAGACTGACTGTGCTGAGCTTTGCAGAAATGCTCCAGGATATGGCCAGCAGCTCCAAATTGTCTGTCAAATGTCATTAATTTTCCAGCTGGGGGGGATTTGGGTCCCTGTAGCTCTCCCAGGACACTGCTGCTCCCAGGATCTGCTCAGGGCTGTTGATGCTGTGACTTCACCCAAGACTTTGAAAATCCTGGGGCTTGAAACAAGATTATTTCTGTTCCCTGGTGCCTTCAGTTCTTAGGGCTTAGGGGGGCTCAGCTGGTGCCTTGAGCTGGGCTCTTGACTCTGGATTGTAGCTCTCATGAGCAAGTGTGGCACTGTCAGAGGGCCTGGGGTCAGGGCCTGGCTCTGCTCTGACTGCACTCTCTGGGCTTTTACAACATTTGACACCACTCTTGCTAAAAGAAAGAAAAGTGTTTTTCAATTATTCTGGTTTTGCTTCTGAGTTACTTCTTGCCCAAAGTTTATTTTGGCTTGTCGAGCTGAAGAACAGAATAAGCAAAGTGGAATTTCAGTGCTTTTCTACCCCACAGAGGACAGGAGGAGAATTCCTGTGCCACACACATCTGGTCTCTGCTGGCAGGTGACAGAGGGTTCATATAAACACAGCCTGTGCCCCTTCTGCCACCCCACAGCTGAGTGGGCTGGGAAAAGAACATTTTGAGGGCAAAACAGAGGGAGTCATGGGGAAAAGGTCAGGCTGTGCTAGGGCAGGACACCTAATGCCAAACTGGCAGTGAGACTTCACAACATTCCTGACCTCCCCTGGTCCCTTCAGAGCTAGAATTGACTTTTTGGAGGCAAAGCTGGGGACAGCCCCAACGTGTGTTGGATGAGGAGAAAGGATCTGCTCCACTTTCATATTTGTTGTCTGTGTTTGAGGAGATCCATGCCTTTATGGAGGTGTTAGGATGCTGCAAGAGAGAACCAGGCACATTCCTGGCAGTGTCCCCACCCCTTTTCCACAGCCCTGCTCCCCAGGCTTTGTCCCTAAACCCAGGACCCACAGCCTGCCCAGGGTGGGGTGGGAGACCTGCTGGGCTGGGTCCTGCTGGAGCTGAAGTGCTCTGATTGCACTGCTCAAATTCCAGTGCCCAGGCCTAAGAGAACATCCTCTTCTCCTTCCTGTTAAATAATGTTGGTCCTGCTCTGGGGCTGCAAGGGACATAAAATTAAAAGCAAGCAGCCATTACTGTGTCATGGCCGTGGCAAAGCTCCTTGTGAGAGCCACAAGAAAAGTCCTGGGTGCCACATCTGTCCCTGCCATCCCCTGTGGAGCTGTCCCTGCTCCTGGTGCAGCATCCTTCCCTAGATCTCCTGGCATGGTTTGGGATGAGGTGCTGGAGTGCCAATCCTATGGGTCTGGCAGAGAGCTCATTGCCTCCTGCAGAGCTGCAAAGTGTGGGCCTGATATTTCTGGGTCTAAAAGGTTTTCAGCTTGTCGGTGGCTGATTTTTCTTCCCAAGGGAAGATTTCTTGGGAGAATTTTCTTTCAAGGACAATTTCTGTAAATAACTCATAACATTTCTAAGTAAACAATATTTTTCTCATAACAACCCCTCTCCCAGGTGTTGTTTCTGTTACCAATGGAGAGAGGTGTCAATTCTATGGATCAGTAATGTGCCTTTTTAGCACAGCATGTTATAAAAAGGCTGGAGGAATTGTAAATAAAGCCTTCAGATTCTCTTCTGCCTGCTGGCTGGAGTCAGGCATCTTTATTTCATGTCCCACAAGGACACCAAGGAGGTCTCAGCAGCTCTGTGAGCCACCGGGGAGGGACAGGCTCCTCCTGGGCAGGGACGCCTGTGCTCAGGCTCCTCACACCCAGCACAAGCTGGCTCCAGCAAGACAAGAGCAGCACCTCAGCCCAAAGATGCCCCTGGAAGGAGCCCCAGGTGAGGGCAGAGCCTCACAGCACCATTCCTGCCTGGAGGAGCTCATCCCTGCCTCCAGTTCAGGCTGTGACATTCTGCTCTGGGCGGTGAAAAGCGCAAACACAGCACAGACACAGATCCTCGGGAGCCAAACGCCAAAGGTTGAGCCACACATTATCCAGGGGAGAAAAATATATTGAAAACTGCTTTTCCTGGGCTAATCTGATTTTGCAGCAGGGCCAGCATTAAACATGGGAGGCTCCCCAGGCAGAGGTAATGGGTGACCTCCCTCACCTCTCTGGCAGATGGTTCCCAGCTCCATCTCACTTGGCACAGGGAGATCCCTCCCACGCACAGCCTGATGTTCCATGCTGGGCCCAGAGATTTTTAATCTCTGTTCCTTATTGTAACAGCCTTCCTCCAGCATCCTCAGGCATTGCAGCCCTCCCTGGCACAGCCCTCACAGATGGTTGTGAGCCTGGGTGTAGCTCAGTGACAGCTCAGGGAATGTGATCCCTGATTAAGGATCCAGGGATCCCTCCTGGCCACAGGGAGAGCTGGGGAAGGAGCCCAAGGAGCCTCTGCCTCGGGTGACAGGAGATAATTGCTGGGCAGAGCAGAGAGTGCTGTGCTGGCAGGGAAAGCAGGCAGGTTGGAGCAGGGATTGCACAGGGCACACAAATGGCTTTTTTGCACATGGGGGATCTCCAGGGACTCTGTGTGTGTGTGTAAAGTCACTCCTGTGCAGAGCTGGGCCCTGGGGCACCAGGACCCTGGGAAGGGACTGGGAGTCAGAGTCTGGAGCTGATTGGAGTCAGGGAAGGAGGCTGACAGATACACAGCATTTCAAACCTGCTTTGTCACTGCTGAGGATGCTCCTGTGAGCTGTGCTTGCCTGGCAGAGCCTGCACCAGAAGCTCCAGGAACCCTCTGAAATCACCAGGGGCTGTCTGGACACCACCCCCTGCCCTGGTCACCAGGGAGAGGTGACAGTGACAGAGAAGAGCTGTCCCTGCCCTCCTCCCAGGAAAACCTGGGCAAGGCAGACCCCCCCAAACAACTCAGTCCCTGCAGCAGTGACACCCAGGGAATGGCACCTCAGCACCTGCAGCGTATGAGCACACCTCAAAATGAGCAAGTGCCCCTTGCAAAGGGTATTTTCATGCTTCCATCCCCAAGGAAATCTATTTTTGCTGGAATTGGAGAGCTCAGGGATTCACTGAAAAGCCATGTGTGTTTAAACCAATGGCCTGTAATCATCTTAGGATTTATTTCAAGGTTACCCCCATGAAAAGAGAAGGCACCACGGCACTGCCAGCATTATTGGATCACAGGCCTTGCAATATTTGGTGTTTTTATTAAGTCTTCAGCTCCTGGAATCAGCTTTCACCTGTTACACTCAAGTGATTTTCTATTATTTTTAAAGGTTTAAAAAGACAGCAGCAAATAGCTAAAGAGACCCATTTCCACCCCTCTTTTTGTTGTGAATTTGGACATAGGATTTTTGATTCTCCTAGGCATTAATGAAATGCAATGCAAGGCCTTCTAAATGAAATGTTATTGCTACCATTGACTTTCCCAGCAGAGGGGAAGGGAGGCTCTTGTGGGGAAGGTCTTGGCTGTAAGTCAGAGAAAAATCTCTCCATTTTTGTCTTTTGTGCTGGCTGGTGAGTTCTGTATTGAGGCACTGATGGGAACTGAGTCCCTACAAAGGGCAAAGGCCGCCATGAGGGGCTGCAGGTGAGGAGTGTGTGGGTCAGAATTGCTTGGGGAAAACTTCCCCTCTAGACCTAATGTGGTTTGAGTGCCTCTCTCCCACTTCCTGTGCTCAGGGAGCTGCTCTGGGTCAGGTTATTTGCTCTCTCACTTCTCCATGTGTCTGTTGAGGACAGTAATTTGTGATTTAAACCCTTCATCTTTTCCTGTGCATCTCCACGGTGCTAAAGCACTTTTCCTAGAGGAGGAGGTGAGAAGGGGTCCAGTCTCTCACAGCCTCTGGCCAGGACTCTCTCCCTTGCCTGCTATTCCAGATGAACTATTTTTAAGGAAAACAGTTCATCAGCTTTTAAAGATTTCCTATTTCATTTGTTTGCTTGGGGGAAATGGTTACTAGAAGCCTCTCTTGCTGTGGTTTTCCACCTCAAAATAACCAGGAATCCCCCAGGATGGCTCTGCTGTGGGTGGGCACAGAGCTGAGAGCCTCCAGGCCAGAGCCAGAGCTTCCCTTCCTACAGAAGCTGAAGAACTTCATCCAAAATTAAATTAGCAATCACAAACTCATCAGGAGAGATGGCAAAGATTCCTTCAGGATATCCAAATGCAAGTGTTAACCCAAGAGTACCTCTGGCAAAGCAACAGGATTCCTGTTTCCATGGATTTTCCCAGCCAGGGAGGGCAGGTTTTGCTCAGCTGAGTCATGAGAGAGGGGAGCAGTTCCCACCCTTCCCTCCCTGCCTGCTGTAAGTGGAAGTTGTGTGTGGCTCAGCCAGAGGCAGCACTTGGGGTGTAAATGATCCAAAGTGACAACAGAGAAAAATCAAATCATTAGTCTGGAGCGAGGAGACGTCAACAACAGCACAGTAAAAACAACTGCAAAGTGGAGAAAGTGTTTGGAGATAAGATAAGGCTTTGGCCCAGCTTTTGGGATTTGTTCCTACAAGGCTTTTCCTCAGCCACAGATGCATCAGCATTTCCTGCTGAGATGGCACAGGCTCGCCCTGGTTTCCTCCTGCAATCAGCAAAAGCCTTCAGCAAGGCCACCTGATGGCTCTGGGTGCTGACACACAAACCTGTGACCTTTCCTTGGCTTTCCTGCAACCCAAACATCATCTTTGGGGTTCACCTGCACCTGCTCTGAGGCAGCCCCTGGAATTACAGTGCCATGGCCTCTCCTGCCTGCCTGGGACCTGGATCTCTGCATCAGCTGCAGATTTATGGGCAGGGGTCACACAAAGCAGCTCCAGGTCAAAATTGTTTGGTCTTGGGCAGCAGCAGCTCATTAATCAGGGCCATTGTTGTCCCTCTGCCACCACAGAGAGTCCCCAGGAGTGGCAGGGATGTCACCAGCCCGTGCTGCTGGCGAGCTGGGGGCTGAGGGGACATGTCCTGGCTGATAAGCCAGGAACTCAGATCTACATGGAAAATAAACATGAAATCTGGGAAAGGAGGTGGCAATATCTGCAATCATCTGCCAGGCACTCGAGCACAATTTGAAGTATTTAGGAAATGTGGTAATCTCGTGTTGATGGAAAAAAGGCTGGGAATGTTGTTATTTCTTGATCCAAATTATGGCAATTCCTCTGGGAAAGAGAAGACCTGGCACATCTCCATGATTAGGAAATATGCAGACCCAGTGGGAACAAGATGCACATAAAAGGAACCCTAAAGACTCTAGGGGGGGAAAAAAAAATCCAAAAATGTGAGGTATGAAGCTGTGTTTGCCTCTGCCCCCAGCGTGGTCTCCTGAGAAAAGCTGGAGAGCTGCAGATCCGAGTGTTTCCAATGATTCCCAGACAGGATTACTTCATCAGAGCTCCAGACATAGCTTTCCTTCCTCCTCACTGGCCATCCCCAGGACAGGGCACATTCCTCAGGCAAAGCTGGCAGTCAGGAGGAATGAGGGCACCCAGGGGCTGCAGGGTGACCCATCCCAGCCCTCAGTGGTGGCTTTGGGCTCCCACTGCCCAGCCCAGCCCTTCACCTCCTCCCTGGGGCCTCAGGGAGCACTTCCAGAGCTAATCCAGCATTTCTCTGGAAGTGAACCCTGCCAGGATTTCTTCCCTTTCTCCAGAGCTCTGGGGAGGAACACGGGAAGCTGGGAGGCTTGCTCAGAAGCAGGGGTGGAGGGACAGCACCAACTTCTGCTCCCTGTGACAGGGACAGCAGCCAGGGAAGGGCTGGAGCTGTGCCAGGGCAGGGTTAGGTTGGATTTCAGGAAAGATTCTTCACTCAGAGGGTGCCCCAGGGAATGGGCACAGCCCTGAGGCTGCCAGAGCTCCAGGAGCCTTTGGACACTCAGGGTGGGATTGTTGGGGTGTCTGTGCAGGGCCTGGACTGGAGGATCCTTGTGATCCCTCCCATTTCAGGATATCCATGATTCTCTCTGCCTCCTCTGGGCTCTTTCCCTGTGTCCCTGTGCCTCAGAATTGTCAGAATTGTCCCCCAGGTGAGCTCCTGGTGGTTCATGTGAGTATGGATGGAGAGAGCTGGAGATTTTCATGGCTTGTCAGCCCAGCTGTTCCCCACAGCTACAGACACCAAACCTGGACCCAGCTGTGGTTCCAGCTTATCCAAACCCTGCACTGAGCTGCCTCTAATCTAACCAGAATCCCTCTCTGCAGGTAATGTGGTGAGTTGTTACTTACAAAGCTGTGGATGCTAAGGAAGGAGCACTTAAAAACACTTTTAGTTTAATTGCTGTGTTATTTTGAGGAGTATCATCAGATCTGCTCATTTATCAAAGGTGACAGGTGAGGCTGAGGAGTCAACAGCAGTAATTCATGGGCTTCATGTGTGCAGTCTAACCCCTGCTCACTCACACATCAATGGGATTGGATTTGGCACCTCTCAAAATTTCTCTCAAACTTATTTGTTTTGTACAGCTGCAAATAATGAAAGCAATTGTTGGTCTGACTCAGTTCCAAGAACTATTCCCCAGCCTACTCATGTGCACAGAGAGGATCAGTCACTCTTGAAATCCATCCTGAGATGAGCCAGGTCCTCCCATGCAAAAACAAGCAGTAAATCTCTATTGATTCCAGTGATTTCCCTCCTGTTCCTACCCAGTTTTACTCTTAACATGGACTTTTTAACCTGGAATAAAGGACTTGCCTACACTTTGGTAGGATGCCTACACTCCAGGGTGGATGTTTTGTTGAGAAGAATGGACTTCTTTAAAGTTAGAACAGTAGTAGAGAACTTTTCAACAGGTTTTCTATACACTTTTATACCTTCATAATTTCCTTTTGAAGTGACAAGAAATCAGATTTAAGAAAAACCAACCCTTTCCTTTTCTATGTGGCTATGATAAGTCGATATTAATTTTTTCCTTATCAATCACCTGACTGCCTGGGCATTGGCAGACTGGAAATGTCTGTGGTGGTTCCTTCACTGTGGTGGCACTTCCCAAAGAAAGGACAAGGTGCACCAGGAGTGAGGAAGCTGCAGGTGGCTCAGGCAGGACACAGAGAGATCTAAGGCAGGTTTTATCTCCCTGTAGATAAGAATCTGCCTTATTTCAGTGTTTAGGGGCAATGCAATAACCCAGGCAGGAATCAGCTCCTAACTGAGCCCGGCTGCCAGCAGAGGTCAGGATTGAAACTGGCACCAGAAAATTTTAAGGAGGAATTTCCCTGAGGTTTCCATGCAAGCTGCTCTCAGTCAGGAACTGGAATTTCTGCCAGAGTTCAATACAATAGTTGGTTTCACACATGTGGAAAATTGGTCCTGGTTGTAGGAGCTGACCTAGTCCCTGACATCTTTAATCAGGAAACAACTTCCAACAGTAATTGAGGGCAGCCAGACTCGGTTTAGAACCACAGCTTTGGGCCTTGAAAGGTAACACTCCTATAAATTCACAGCAAACAGATGCAAGTGAACTTTCTCAGGTTGAAGAGATTGGTAAATGAGGTTTCACTGGGCACAGCACACAAATTAAAGCAGTTCCCAGCAGGAACTCCAAATGAAATCCCACTTGAGGGGTTCTAACTCTGAACCTCACCTGGCCTGGCTATTTCAGTTCCTAGGACATTCATTGCCAGAGCAATTCTCCATGTAACATGAGGCAATAGCAGCAAGTGAAGCAGTATTTTCATAAATACCCAGTCAACTAAATCATTGTCCTGTGTGTCAGCTTCTCCTTTGATAATAAAATATGATGGCAATTCATCCTAAGACCAAGGCTTTGGAAAACTATAACATGGATCCCCTGGGGACACATTAAAATGGCCAGACAAGAAGAGAGAGAAGCTACAAAATCCCTGACACTGTAGTTGAGCAAAATGTGTGTTTCTTTGAAAGCATTTTTTGGTCTTTTTTGCCAGCACTCAGCCTCTGCCTGGATGTATCAGATCAGGAGGATGCTCACTCATGTCCCTCCTCCACCATCTGCAGACTAAATCTGTGATCCCCAAATTTCCTTCTTGTTCCAGCATCCACTTGCACGTGAGAATGTTGGAAGCCCCTGTACCTTATCCTCAAACCCTGTACAGAATGAGCTTTATAAGATCTGAAAAAAATAAAATTTAAGCCCAACAGATGGGAATTATCAGGAATAGATCATAAATGGGCCTTTAAGTGCTACAATAATGAAACTGTTGGAATGGGAGTGGTTATCAGGAGAGGTTGGAATCGTGGCAGGTCTGATGCCAAGGGCAATCATTTATCTGCTCCTTCTATTGGTAAGAGTCTGGGGAGAGGAAAGAAAACCTTCCCTAGGTTGTTCCATCAGCCTGTGTAATTCAGCTCCCAAAGGAAGCAGGGATGCCAGCCCTACCTTTAGGAATATTTAGAATTAGAGGAGATAAAGTGCTGGGAGATGTCCTTCAGAAAAACTTTGCTGGTGCTCCACATGGAGCAATCCCTGAGAGCTCCAGCTGCCACATTTGGGAATTGCCTGATGTCCTGCTGGGGGGCCAAGCAGGGCCTGCCTTGAGGTACAGGACCCTTCCCTTTCCAAACTTCAGTGCTCCCTCAAAGGCAGTGTGGATATCTCAGCTTTGGACTTTGAAGTGTCCCCAGACCAGACCTCAGAGAGGACAGGGGAGGTTTTCCAAGAAAGGCAAGAGCTGAATTTGGGTGAGGTTCTGCTGAATGACAAGAGGGTGGATTCCAAAGCAACCTTTGACTCTGCTCCAGGGCTAAATCTGACTTGCCATCAAGGAAGATGGCTGCCCAGGGAACACCAAATAATTATACCCCAGCTTTTCTCAGGCCACATTCCCTGAGTTTTCCTGCTTGGAGCTTTGCTGGTGTGAGTCCAGCAGTGATCTCTGCTCCCTGGAGATGCTGCTGTGTCCCATAGGCAGCACCACACAAACTCTGGTGGAGACTGGGCAGTCCCCACTCTCAGGTCTTTCTTCCTCCTCTCCATCTCTTTCCTCATCCCCAGCCCTCTTTTCTAAGAAAAAAAATGAGCCTGCATGGAAAGGCTTCTTTTGTAAAGAACATCTGTGTCCTCCTGTGTGATGAATCACTGACCTGCAGAAGGAGCAGGCCAAGGGAAGGCCACGAGAGGGATGGAGCTGAAATCAGAGCAGGGAAGGTGGATGGGCAGGGTGAAGCAGAACAAAACCCTGTTAGCATTGTTGGACCATTTATCCTCGAGCTATAAATCCAGAAGCAAATGAGCCAGAGGCTCCTGAGGTCAAGCCCATCGATGTGCCACACTAAACAGAGATGGACTTGAACAAACAGAGGGGTTGGATGTGTCAGGAACATGTGAATGCTCAGTGTCAGTAAAATCTGCTCGGTGGGTAATTACTTTGTTTTCTTTCTCTCTGAGCTCTGCCCATTAAGAAGCAAGAGGCTGAAGCTGACTTTGGACTTGACGCCGGAATCTGTTTTCGATCAGCTCCGTGTTCCACTTCTGTCGGCTTTGTGTGCCTGTCTCAGGAGGCTTTCCCTTTTTTTGCTGGTTTGTTTTGAAGGATAGCAGGTTGCTATTTTGGGAGACAAGATAAAAGCTGTTTGCTGAGATGGGGAGAGGGAACCTAACCATCTCCTTAAACCCAAGCCCAGTTTCAGCTCCATTTCCACAGCCCCGGGCCAGGTTTTGTTACCCTGTGCCTGCGGCCTCGCTGGGCAGCTTGGCCTCGCTAGGTCTGGTTTCTTCACTGGTTTGCATTAAGCTGGAAAGTACCAATCAAGCCCAGGGAATTGGCTGCAAATCATTTGGTGAAATCCTTCTTAATGACAAACTCCATCAGGCCGTGGAGCAGGGCTTCAATCACTTCCTCAGCCTCCACCGCACTCTTACCCTGACGTGACCCCGACTTCTCCCCTGTTTGTGAGGCTTCTCCACAGCTGTGACATAATGTTTTTGATGGCAGGCTTTGGTGGAATTCTGCTCGTGGCAAAGCAGGAATCTGCTTTGAATTAGCACTGCACATATTTATCAAGTCTGCATAGCATGGCTGCCTGTTGACAAAAATCCCTTCTCCTGTTCCCCGCAGGTTCCCAGATGAGCTCACTTGGCCCACAAAGCTTTGGAGCTAAAGCAGTTTTTGGTGTCTGGGAGCAGCCCCGAGAAGAGGAAGCAGGTGGGTGATAATCCAGGTGTCATTCCAGAGCTAGGCTGTGCTTTTAGTGCCAGATCTTGCATTTTGGGTGTAACTGGGGATGCCCAGACTCTCCCAGGGCTCCTCTGCCATGCCTGGAGCCATTCCCGCTCTAACAGGTTGGTTGAGTTGCAGCACATCAGTTCCTCATCTGGAAAAACTGTGGCACAGGGAAGGGGGGTTTGCACAGTGACCTGGAAACAGCAGATTTGCTTTGTGGGATCCTGATTTTAAAGGTGCTTTACTGCAGCTGCTTCCAAGAAAAGCAAACATTGCCAGGTACCGGGAGCAGCCCCGGGTCACATTAAAGCCACCTACGCCGCTCGGCCAAAGCTGGGCAGGAAATTCTTCTCTCTTCATGTCTAAATATTTAAGGCCTATTTATTTATTTTAATTCCTCTTGTGCACAGGGATAAAAACACAAATCCTTCAAAGGTTTTTCTTATTATGGAAAGCAGCAACAGAAAAAGACTCATCTAAAAATAGCCGGATATTTAGGGCAGGCCCCGGTAGCGGGAGACAGATCCAGAGCCTTGATTCCACCAAGGAACGTGGTGTCTCCAGCATCCTACACTTCCATCCCAACAGCAAGGTCATGGCATTGCTGGGATGTGACCAGAAACACCTTCCTGGCTGGAGAACCTTTCCTGGAAAGCTGCTTCTAATCCAGCCACTTTCCACACAGGATTTTGCCACAGCGTAATTTTCTAATTAAAAGCCTTTTTTTTTCTTTATAAAACCCCAAGCTGCTTCTGGTTTTAATACTGATTTCAGAGCAGAAACCTCACCACTGTTTGTTTTTCCTAAAAATCTCACCTCTTCATCCCAAAAGTTTCTTGCATTTCCTATAGACAGACAAAATGTGCAGTTGCCCTTTGAACAGTAAAATTAATTTGGGTGATGGGTAGTTAAAAAAATCAACAAATATGTCCCTAAAAGTAATGAAATGAGGAGGGTTTGAAGCTGTTTCCTGACTGTGTCTTGCAGAGGATCCAAAGCCCTGGTAAGAAATAAAGAACTATAAGAAAATGACTAAGAAAAAAGATAATGATGGAAGTTCAGTGAGCACCGAATGAAGGCAAAATGAAAACTGGATGTCACCAAGAAAGGAAAATGTCACCAAGAAAGAAAAATGTCACCATTTGAATTCAGGAGGAGAAAAGCACCAAGGTGGGAGATGAAAGAATAATGCAAATCCATGCAGGCAATTAAATTAAAAAGATTCCTTCCATCCCGATTCCACACATACAGCCTTGATTTGCTGCACTAAGAATTCAGAGAACTAATCCCAGAAATGAAATCCAGATCTGAGACCCTGCAGAATAAACAAACAGCTTATCAAGGTAGAGCCAGCATTTGCTGGGGTTCCTATTTCAGAGTTCTCCTCCCTCTTGGCTTGATTAATCACTAAAACTTTTGGTGCTGCACGAGGATTTTGGCCTGGCAGAGGTGAACTGAGGCTCTGAGGGGTTTCTGCAGGTGCTGAAGGAAACCAGAGGGTTCCTGGTGCCCCTTGCTGAGCACAGGGCTGTTGGTGAGGTGTCCAGGGCAGGAGGGGGAAGAACACCCAACTGCAGGCAGACAGAATTGCTAGAAAAGCACATAAAAATGGGGTTGAATTTTCCCTGGATGTGCCAGGAGGTTACAGAAATGCCTGGATGTGCATGGCCAAGCCAAGACCAGTCACTGGTGAAGCCAACAACAAGCAACAAACATTTGGAGTCAAAGGAACACTCTTGGGTTCCAGCTGGAAAGGGAGGCTCAGCATTTTGTTGCACTCTTAAGCTATCAAAATGTTTATGTCAATTGAAAACAGGCTCTTGGGGGAGAGTAAAAACACAGGGATGAATTTTCAGGCTGGGACTTCAGCTGCCAAATTGTAAAACCCTTGGCTGGAAGGTCTCAGGGTAGAAAGGACTGTGCAGCATTAACTGCATAGCAGTGGTTCAAACAGGAGCCATCGGAATAAAGAGAGCTTTTAGGAAAATTGTGAGGCATTTCTTTTGGGCTCTAGAGCATGGAAGCAGCTTTGGGAGGAGAAAAAATGCTGCTGGGGAGTAAAAAGAGCTGTTGATCAAGCCCCAGTCCTGCAAAGCTTGTTCACAGGAGCTGCTGTGCTGAAATCAACATCTGTGCAGTGGGAAGAGTCCTCTGAGGACAGGCACAGGCAGCAGGAGCAGAGCCTGACATGGGGCAATGGCTCTGAAATTAAGGAAAATCTGCCCCAGAATGGCACTGGAATTAAGGGACAGTTCCTCTGCAATGGCACTGAAATTGGGGGACAGTTTGCTCTGTGGTGGCACTGAAATCAGGGGATGTTTCCCCCACAGTGGCACTGAAGTTAAAGAACAATTTCTGCTGTGATGAAACAGAAACTCTCCCGTGCTCACATCACCACAGGAAGAAGGACAGCAGATCACTTTTTGTATTCTTAATTAATTTGAGCTATTTTAAAACTATGAGTCCTTAACCTAAGCATTAGACTTGTTTAGCTTTTTATAAATCTTTCTAAAATGGGTTCTGTTTGTTCATTTTTCAGTGTTGCTTGTTTGGCTTTTGGCCATGAAAATACAGCTTGTCTGATGAGATTTGATGGATTGTACCAGGATATCAGAAAAGCAGGAATTCATAGTGATCCCTGTGGCAGAAGTGCCAATGTTTGGGTGCAATTCCAGACTGATCCCCATCATTTTACTCCTGAGCAAGGACAGATTTCCCCCTGCTCTCCCCAGACACCCACAGCAGCGACAACCCTGAGTTAACAATGCTGAGCATGACCTGTTTACTCTTTGGAAATGAGTAATTCTCATCATGATTCATCTCTTGTTATCTTTGTTGTTTCTCAGAGCAGCCATAGAGGAATTTTAGCTGTGGTATTTTATTCCTGCAGACAACAGGACAACTTTCTTTTTTCCCCAGTCTCTAGAAAAATGTGGGTGTTTGGTAAGGAGGCACAGAGAAAGAAGGAAAATTTGTCATTTTTCATTGGAATTCTGCAGCTCTGACCTTGATTAGAGTCCTCCTTGTGTTCTGTAGGAACTCCAACCCCCTGGACACAACCTCTTAAGCCAGTGAAATGCAGTGGGGGCTGAACACAGCCATGATTTCAGCCCCTCCAGGTGTTTTTTTCACCAGTGGAACCAGATCCTTCACAAAACATCCAAGCTGGATCTGGAGCTGGGAGAAGCAGTTCAACCTCACCGACATTCCCATTTTCCAAGTGGGATTTTCCAGTTTGATCATGTGCCTCCCTGTACTGACACATGTCCCACTGCAGCTGAAAGGGAAAATAACTCAGATATCTACACTCAAGCAGAAGGCAATGAGAGGCTCCTGTAGGAACCTGCCCTTTGCAAACTCCTGCAAAATGCTGATTTATCTGTTCCACTGCTGATTCCCTAAATGAATGTTTATTGCTGAAGACCTGAATCCTGAGGATTTGGAGAGCTGTAGTGTGCAAATCTTTCCCTTTCTCACCAAGCCTGGATGTAGCTGGGAGGTTTGGGATCTACAGGCTCTGCTGACCCTCCAGGACAGACAGAGGAATAGGGAGGAAAGGAAATCCAAATATAAAATCAGCTCAATGTTCTTGTCTCCCTCCTCAAGGGAGTTATGTTCCTCTCCCTCTGTCTTCACCCGACTCAGGGCACTTTGGTGAGCCTTCCATGCAAAGGATTAATCCAAAGCTGAATGTTTTTCAATTTAAAATGTGAACAGGATAAAATCTGCAGCTTCAGCTCTTCTGTTTTCTTACAGAAATGCTCACCCCACTCATGATTCAGCACCAGACAGAAAGGTGTTCTCAGTTACAGGGGTCTTTGCCTGCCTTGTTCCTGTTCCAAAAACCCAGCCAGGCTCCTGGAGGAGCTCACAGCTGTGGGATCCCACCCTCCCTGCCCTCTCTGATCCCATTCCAGCCCAGGATGGGCACTCAGTGTCCCACAGCAGTGGGAGCTGTCTGGCTTTCAGAGAAGGCAGGAGGGATCCAGAGTCACCCCAAACCAAACCCATTTCCCCACAAATTCCACCCATCTCCTGCAGATCCAGGGGGACACACAAGGAGCTCAGATTTGGGGCCACCCCTTGGAGTTAAAGCTCTTTTGTTATGCCATCAGCTGCTCTTCCCAAAGCAGAGCCCAGCTGGCAGCACCTCCAACCCCTGGGAAATTTTTTGGGGGCAAAGCCTGGAGCAGCTGGATTCCCCCCAGCCATTCCCAGGGATTCATTGTGCACATGCACCCAGCCCCTCTTTCTTCTCCTCAAGTGCTTTCATCTCTCCTGGTTTTAAAGAAACCAGGGCTGGCCCCACCCTGCTGTACAACTGCAAGGCTATTTACCACTTGGAGAGGAAATCCCATGTCACAACCCCTGGAGCACAAGGAATAATGTCCGGAATTCCTTTATCTGTGAGCAGGCCTGCCTCACAGGCTCTTTCCTGTCACTTAAGTGTACACAAATATATTCTTTTCTTTTGTCAAGGCAAAGGGCCCAGATTTTAATGATGGTTTATTAAAAAAGAAAAGGCTTTGGCAAGACTCAAGAACAAACGTTCTCTGACTTTGGGACCTTTTGTTCCTCAAGGTGAAAAGTGACTTTAAAGAATAAGGAAAATTGAGTCACTGGTCCTTGCCCTCCATAGTAAATTTGACCTCCACTGTTTTTACAGTGCCTAAAATTGGTGTCCTGGGCTAATCAGGGAAGTTCAAGTGATACACCTCTCTCCAGGGCTGCTCTGCAAGATGATTTTTTTTGGAAGTCATCAAAACGACCCTTTGGGCACTGCAGTTTTTGTACCCTTAGCTCCAAGGTTTCTGTCTATGCCTTCATGCCAAATTTTGCCAAATGTATCTGTTTAGCAGAGGGATGGGGTGAGAGGTGCTGCTGGACACAATCCTGAGGGCAGGGCTCCTTGGGCTGAGAGGATGGGAAGGATGGGATGCAGTGTGTGCTGAAAGGTCTCCCTGGAATGGATCCAGCCATTCCCTGTGCCTGCCAGGATCCCAGGAATACCTGAGCCATCCTCCCAGAGAAAAGAGCACCAGGCCCCCAGGAATACCTGAGCCATCCTCCCAGAGAAAAGAGCACCAGGCTCCCAGGAATACCTGAGCATCCTCCCAGAGCACCCCTGTGCTGGCAGGACAAGCTGGGGGATACCTGCCAGCATCCCAGGCAGTGCTGGGACCATTCCCTCCTTCCACAGAACAAGACAGGGACCACCAGCTCCAGGCCAGAGGGGAGGGAAATCTCCAGCAGGAAACCCCTGGGAGCAAGGAAATTGCAGCAGAAATATTGGCACCAGCGTTCCAAGGGAGGCGGGGGGAGCAGGCTGGGGGAGGAATCTTTCCAGGAAAAGAACATTTGCATCTGATACTTCCAGAAATAAAATCTCAGAGAAATGTTCTGAATGCTGGCAGCTCTGCCCTGCTTTGCCCCATCACTCCTCCCATCACTCTTTTAAATCCTTCTCAACAGAAGTGGTGATCCTTCAGTCTGGAGCCCCCTCATGCAAAAAGCAGTGCAAGTGCCAAGGGGACCACAGAGCAGCCCCAGGTGCTCCCTGGCACCCTCCTGGCACTGCTGGTGACGTTAGGAGGCTGCAGCCCTGCTGCAGGACAAAGAGCTCAGCAGCTGGAGTTTGCTGGCTCTTTATTTGTATTCCTCCAGCACACAGGCAGTGCCAGATGTGCTGTCCCTGATTCGTGTCCATTGTGTTTGATGTCTCCCAGCAGAACCAACCTTGGGCCACAGCCAGCAATGAAACTGTTTTTAGCAGAGATAAATATTTGGGCAAGTCTGTGACTGGCAAGGAGCTGTCCCTCCCTTTGCATCCTTCACAGCTGAGATGCAGGCAGAGCTCAGAGCAGGGCACAGATGTTTTCTGCACAGGAGGAACACCCTGTGCTCTCACTGAGCCACTGCCACTGAAACAAACCTCCCCAGGAGGGGATTTTGGCAAGGGGGACCTGGCAGAGGGCTGAGGGTTCACCCAGGGCTCTGTGTGTGTGTGCTGGAGCACAGCAGTGAGTTAGCAGCTGCTCTTATCTGGGTGCTCTTATCAGTGCCAGTCCCAGGGGCAGGCAGGACACAGCAAACCCTGCCACTGACCCCACTGCAGGGGGATAAATCACACTNCACAGCCAGCAATGAAACTGTTTTTAGCAGAGATAAATATTTGGGCAAGTCTGTGACTGGCAAGGAGATGTCCCTCCCTTTGCATCCTTCACAGCTGAGATGCAGGCAGAGCTCAGAGCAGGGCACAGATGTTTTCTGCACAGGAGGAACACCCTGTGCTCTCACTGAGCCACTGCCACTGAAACAAACCTCCCCAGGAGGGGATTTTGGCAAGGGGGACCTGGCAGAGGGCTGAGGGTTCACCCAGGGCTCTGTGTGTGTGTGCTGGAGCACAGCAGTGAGTTAGCAGCTGCTCTTATCTGGGTGCTCTTATCAGTGCCAGTCCCAGGGGCAGGCAGGACACAGCAAACCCTGCCACTGACCCCACTGCAGGGGGATAAATCACACTGCTAAATCCACTGCTAAATCCACTCTGCTAAATCCACTGCTAAATCACACTGCTAAATCCACTGCTAAATCCACTGCTAAATCCACTGCTAAATCCACTGCTAAATCACACTGCTAAATCACACTGCTAAATCCACTGCTTTCCTTGCCTCGTGGCAGGTGTGGATGTGTGTGGAACATGCTGGCTTTGGAGGCCTGGGAGTTGTAAATGTTGATTTTCCTTTGCCTCCTGTGCTGTGGTGCACATGGAGCAGAAAGGATCCATGTTTGGGCAGGGCATGGAGGGACTGGATCCAGGGGATTTTCCTTGCTTTTGGACAAGCTCACTCATTTCTTTCTCCACCTTATGAGTGACCCCCAGGCCATGAATAAACCCAGCCAGGGCTTTGCTGCCAGATGTCCTGAGCAGGGCCTCTCTTGGCTGTGTTGGGATGTGCCCAGTGCCACAGCCCTGGCCTGTTCTGCCCAGCTGCACAAGGAGCTGTGCCAGAAATCCTAAGGGAAAACCGCCTGTGAGAACCCAATTCATGCAAATCAAGGTGAATTAGTCCCTTCATTTCCCTGCTCTGTCACTTTGCAGTTGGTGGCAGTGATTTAAGGCCACTTTACTCAGGACTTGGGCTTTTTCTCCCCACCTCTATTTGCCTGACCTTGGTTTTCCAGTCTGCTGCAAGGAGGAGATGAAGCCATGTGTGACAAAGCATCCAGGCTGATGTTTGCTGGGATGGATCACGGATTTTCCTGCCCTGTGTTAAAGGGACTCCAGCAGGGACAATGCCAGCCCTGTCCCAGCAGGAGACACCCCTCCTGTGCTGACATTTCCCTACAAATTGCTGTAAATTCTCTGTGCTTTGGAGAGCTGGGGCTGTTGTGCCACACAAGGAGTTCCCAGTGTCACCAACCCCGTGGCTCTGACAGCACAATCCTGATTTTGGGTGCAGGTCCCACAGGGAATTCACAACCTGACAGTGCTGAGCTCACTCCTAAAGGCAGGAAAGCACCACAAACTCAGCCCCAAACCCCCAATTTTAATAGGGGGGTCAGAAACACCTCCCTGTTTTGTATCCTGCCCAATATCTGCTTTTGAACGAGGTCACCAGAGATTGTTATTCCCAGCAGAGTGTTGTTGAAATGTGGAATTTTTCAGGAATTTTTCATTAAGGTTGGCTCTGGCAGATAAAATACTGGCCTTGCCAAAGACAACATGCTTGGGAATATTCTGCTCCTGAGCTCAAAGATGCTGTCCCTCAGCACTGCAGCTCACCCAGCACTTGGATTGCCCCAGTGACAAAGAGAATAATAACAGCCATGGAAGATGATAATGCCCAGGAATTTTGCTTTTCCTGTGTATTTTCATCTTCATTCCAAGGCCAGGCTAGCATATTCCAATGAACACTCAGTGTTGGTGTTCCCTTTCCAGTGAGAGGAATTGCTTGGTAGGAGATGAAGCAGTTGCAATTCTATCAATGCACAGATCAACTTTCTGACTCTCCATGATTTGATCATTTTCACATGAAAAGAGACAGAATATTGGTCATGTATATCAAAGCAGGGGCTGAAGGAGTGCTGAAGAGCTTTGCTGGGCTGGTTTCACAAACTTTGCTCCAGGATGAGTGAGGAATTCCTGACAACCATCCTGGATAAACCCATCCATCCCTGGCACTGCCCCTAATCCTGACCCTCCCCAGAGCCCAGCTCCAGCACTGACCCCTCCTGGGCTCCCTTTGTCCTGTCCTCCCAGGACTTTTCATACCTACTGGACACAGAAATGTGTTTCTAAAATAAATACCTAAAGTTCTGCTGCTTGGGAAAAACAAAACACTTTCCAAGGAGGAACAATGTCTCTTTTTTTTTCTTTCTTCCCACCCTTCCTCACCACAAAACATCAACAAATATTAATGTAAGTACTAAAGCTTTGCTACTGAGCTTTGGGAAGATCTGTAAATGGGTGTCTTGTTTGTATCTGTGTGTTACTCAGCTTTTGTTTTCTGCATGGCCATGCCCACCCTCTGAGGGTGCAAATCCAAGGGGCTGTGCCCAAAAATGAGAATATTTGGTGTGGATGTTGGTACTTAAGCCTTAGCTGCAGGTTTGGGTAGGTGCAGCTGTTGTAGGGAAACACCCATGGCTGAGAAAGGACAGCACCAAATGGCAATAATAGTAATAATATTAATATTAATAATAATAATAATAATAATAATAATAATAGACTGCAAGGGGCAAGGAGGAGCTCAGGCTGGATTTTGAGCCCTGGCTGGGTGCTGCTCAGCTGCCATTTTCTGCTTCTCCCCAAAAGGGTGCAGATTCCAGAACAGGTGAGCTCCTAGAAGGGGGATTTCTCCTTTGGATTCTCAACATCAATAATCCAGTATTCCCTTGAGCATTCTGATACCTGTAATCACATATTTCTGCTGCTGAGGGCCCCAAGGAGGAGAGGAAACTCCTCCTGAGTTCCTGACAAGCCCTGGTGGCACTCCAGGCTCATTTAGCAGCTCTCCAATGTGGGGGAGATGAGAGCAGACCCTCAGCCTGGAATCCTCTCCCTGTAAGAGTCCCTCTGCAAGGGAATCCATCAGATCAGGGCTGGAAATCAGCTTTGTAAATCCCTCCGTGCCAGAAGAAGGAAAACCAAGAGGTTTCTTTGGGATGTGGTTGCAGCTGGAGTGACTCTGCACCAGTGCAGGTGTGGCTGTGGCTGTGCCATGGATATTTCACCATTCAGGAGCCTGAGGGAGGTATCACAGTGGGAGAAATTCAAGAAAAAACCTCAGCCTTGCAAGCTCTGAGCATCCCTGGCAGGGATTTCTGCCAGTTCAGGCCAAGCCTAGCACAGTCCCCACTCCTGATAACCTGAACTGTCCTTGCAGCTTCAGATGGGTTTTTCTCTGGTGAAAGATGAAGCAAATCAACTGCAGCTCCTGAGCTGCTTTTTCTCTTCCAAACATTGATCACTCCATCCCTCCAGGGAGGAAGGGAAGGACAAATCCCCCTGATTTACAGGAGAGCAGAGGCACAAAGGCAGGAAAAGCCTGTGCTGCAGGGAGGAATGCAAGGCCAAAATGCACGGAGACCTGAGGGGGCACCTGCAAACTTCAGTGCAGAGAGTGCAGGGAGCAGGGCTGGAGTCACATCAGCCTTTTCCTTCTGGAAAAGGAGATCCTGGGTGTTCCTCATCCCACCCTGCTTCATCCCCTGAGCTGGAGGCAGTGCTGCCCTGGGGTGTTTGTCAAAGGGCAGGGGACAAAGTTGAGTCACTTAAACCTCACCTGAGCTCCCTGCTGGTTTGGAGCACAGCCCCAGGCCAGCAGAGCCAGACCCAACAGACCTGGCCTGGAACCCTCTGTTCCCAGTGCTCCCAGTCCAGAGCATCCCCCAGTGCTCCATCACCTCTGCCCAAAGCATTTCCACAGCAGGATCTGCCTCTCTCTTAGGAAATGTTGGGACAAATCTCTCAGGCACAGCGTGGAATTGTTGGGGTGTCTGTGCAGGGACAGGAGCTGGACTGGATGATCCTTGTGGGTCCCTTCCAACTCAGGAAATTCTGTGATTCTGTGACTCTGTGATTCTGTGGTTCTATGATTTCTGTGTCTGTAATTCTGTGACACTGCAGTTCTATGATTCTGTGACTCTGATTCTGTGATTCTGTGACTCTGTGATTCTGAGATGCTGCAGTTCTGTGACTCTGTGACTCTCTGGTTCTATGATTCTGTGTCTGTGACTCTGTGACTGCAGTTCTGTGGTTCTGTGACTCTCCGATTCTGTGATTCTGTGAGTGATTCTGTAATTCTGTGACTCTGTGGTTCTGTGCCTCTGTGATTCTGTGTTTCTGTGGTTCAGAGGGGCTGCCTGTCACCCACAATGTCTAACAAGGCAGCAGTTCAGGGCAGATCAAACCCACTGATGCCTGAATTTGTGCCCCTGAGAATGCAAAGGAAGTGCAGCCCAAATGAGCTGTACAAGCACAGTGAGTTAATGTACGCTCATTTGTATATCTGCCCATTGTCCAGGGGAACTCTCCATTTCCTCTGGGGATCAATAATGAATAGACCTATAAGGGAATGTTGTGGTGGCAGCAATTTCTCTTTTCCTACCATTTAACTCTGAACAATATGGAACCAAAACAACAAGGCAGCCTTTCAAAGGCTGGCAGTACAATGCACCCTCTAGGACACCAACCCAGAAACTGAAGAGCATGAGGGGGACCTTTGCCCTGTGGATGCTGAGAATTCCTCTCAGTTCCTCTGTCCTGAGAATTCCTTTATCATCTCCAGTGCAGAAGATCAGAGTCTGAGATACTGTCCTCACTTCCCACCACGCCCAAGTGTCACTACCCCCAAGCTTTCACTACCAGCAGATGGCAAGGCCAGAACTGAGATAAGCAAAAGAATTTATAACAGGAAAGATTACTAAATTGGGCTGCTCTGGGCTCTCCTCTCTCTCTTTAAGTCTGGTTAGCTCAGCTCTGGTTGAAGGAGATTTGTGATGACACCAGATGTATTGGTCAGCCTGGGAATTAAAGAATCAGCAGCCCAAAAAAAAGGTTCTGCAAGGCTTTAGCTTGGTGATTGATTGAGGTGAGGTGTTTATCCTGAATCACAGCAGTGATAGCATCCAGATATGTCAACATTATCCATCACTTGTATTCCAGGGACACAAAATGAAGGAGTTTACACTCTATCAGAAATATCCAGAACCCATAACAGCAGTGCCAGAGTCACTGGACAAAGGCTTTGGTGCTTCCCCTGTACAGAGTGTGCAGTGCTGGACCCTGGATTAAAGATTACACTTGGCACAGGTAGGCAGAGAGGGAGAAGCTCAAAGTTGCACTGCTCAGTGCCAGAGCACAAATCCAGGTAGTATTTCAAAGCCTACATTAATTTTAAAGCACAAAGATATTGTACAGTGGAAGGGCAAATGGCCTTGAACAGTGGCTGTGCCAACAATCCTCCATGGAAATCAAAACCAGCTCAGCTTTAGCTTTCCCACTAATCTCACTTTGAGCACAGAATTTTCATCTCTACTGCCCTGAATTTCTCCTGAGTGCTGGACAGATTTGGCAAATGAAACGTGAGATTTATACCCAGACAAAACTCCTTTCCTCTTCTTTTGTCCTCCTGCCAGAAACCCACCAGAAAGCCAAAGATTCTGTCCTGGGGGAGGTTAAAACAAATTGGGCACAGATTCCTGGGATGGGAGAAGGAAAACCTTTCCCTAGGGAGCAGCAGAGCAGCCTGTGCTTGCAGACCTGTGGGATGTTGTGGTGCCTGTCTGGCTGATATTGTGCACCAGCTCTGACAGCCACACAGAACAGTAGAAAATAAGGCTGGTAGTTTATTTGTAATAGCAAATAACCACCATAGTTATACACAAATTTCAAGAGAGTTCAACATCAGTAACCAGAAGAAGGCTTCATGATTTATCAAATTAAATTAATAATGGCATTTCACCAAGTGGGTCTGAGTATTACTTTTCAAATACAAAGTAGACAAAAATTAAAAAGGCAAAATGGCTGATTTATACAAGAGATCAGAACAGATAAAACAGACCAGAACAATCCCACAGGAATAATAAGGAGACATCAGCCTTGTACACAGTGACAGAATTCCTGATGGGAGCCGTTTGGAGCTGGATGGGGGAACCTTTGACAAGCTCTGATCAGCAGCCTCCTGTTTTCCTGAATTCCCCTTCCCAGGGAGTCCCTCCAGCCCAGGAATTGTCCCATGCTGGGTCTTTCACCTCACCCTGCACTCCTCTCATCAGGGCAGGGCTGATATTGCCCAAACTGACCTGGAGAACTGAGCTCCTGTCTCTGTGACTGGTTGGGAAAGCCAGGAGAAAACATTCCAGACGTGCAAACACCACAGCCACTCCAAACCTGTAAATCCATCACTCTGCAGCCTGGGTTTATCTCCTTGCTGATGGATCAGGGGTGAAGCAATAAAACTGTTCACAGCATCACCAGTGGCCTTGCCTTGCCAGGGCCCCGTGGTGCCATTGTCCTTGGAAAAGTCCCCCTGGGTGGGATGAGCTGGGATGAGCTGGGAGAAGCAGAAAATGAGATGGGCCAAGGGCAGGGAGCTCCCAGGCACAGGAGGCTGCCCCAGGCACTCCCTCCCTGCCACGCTCTGCTCCCTTCATGCTGACACAGGATTTTAGGGATTAATCACTCTCTCTGGGAATTCCTATTGAGCCAAAGCCTTTCTTCTGTCCTCACTCAACAGAAAATCTGCCCAGACTAAGGGAGGTTGATTAAAGCATGGGAGTCTCCAGGACTGGGCAGAACAGGATCTGTGCAGCCAAAAGAAATGTGAGGAATAGCAGGAGGGGTTCTTGTGCTGCCCACACAACTGGGGATTGCTGCAGGCTCAGCCACACTCTGGCTTTCCTTCACCACTGGAAGAGAAGCAGGTTATTTTGCTTTCTCACAGCGAAGCAAATCAAGGCTTTCCAGCAAGATCAGCAAGATCTCTACTTTTATAAAACGTGCAGCAAGGGAGCAGCTTTCAGTCTGCCTTTTTTCCCCTCAGATTCCACCAGAAAATGTGTAAACAGCCAGAAGAAAATGAATGTTCTCGGCCATACAATGGACAATTCAAAGACAGGCTATTGTCTTCAGCCAAGCACAGCCTTAAACCTGTGTGAGTGAGAGGCAAAGCTTGTCCCCAGTGCACAAACATGAAAATAAACCCAGACACGATCCATTTGCAGAGAAAAAATGTGGCAGGCCAAAAGGTTACCTGATTCTCTCTGCTTCACACCGTGTAATAGCTTAAATTGTGTTTTAAAGGTCCTCAGGCTGACATCATTGTTTACATTGATTTGAATCATCCTTTAATTGTAACAAAGCCCTTCCAAGTGCTGCTGTGTCATGCAGAGAGAGCTGACACCAGTGCCTGGCCTCATCCACAGCCAGAAAGGGCTGGGAACAGAGAGATTTCCTCAGAAAGAGCTGGGAAAAGAGAGATTTCCTCAGGAACAGAGCTGGGAACAGAGATCTTTCCTTAGAAACAGAGCTGGGAACAGAGATCTTGCTGCAGGAACAGAGCAGGAAACAGAGATCTTGCCTCAAAAAAAGCTGGGAACAGAGATCTTTCCTCGGAAGGAGCTGGGAAAAGCATTTCTCCCCACACCTGTGCTCTGCATTATTATTTCTCTTGATGCTCCTCATGGGTTGGGAAGCAAAGCAGTGGAAGCTCCTGAAATCCTTTCCCTTATCTCTGTAAATCATCATTAATTGAGGAGTGAAGCTGCAGTGGGTGCTCTTCCCAAGGGGAGGGGATGTCCCAGTGACCCAGTGGGGCACCTGTGGGATTTATTTTTCTGCAAGGAAAGGCAGAAACACCTAGAGTTTTGCAGCAGAAACTCCCCAGAGCTTTATTCCCTCCTTCCAGCATGCACCTCCCTGCTCCTGAGGGCTCTGGGCAAGCTCTTCCAAGCCTTTTCCTGCTCCTGGACTCGGGATTGCCCACACCAAGTGCTGCTGTGTGGATGTGTGGGATGGCTCCTGCAGGAGCTGCTCCTGGCAGCTGCATCAGTGAGAGGAGCAGCAGAAGGGAAAATCACATTTTAGAGCTCTGGGGGAACACTGTAGGAGGTGTCTGCACATTAAAGGTCAGAAATGCTGACCTTTGCACTATCCAGCCCAAAAACTGGGGAAATCCAGGCTCAGGAGCAGCTTTCAGGGTGATCCCTATTGCTGCAAGGGGCTAAAGTGAGCCCTTTTCAGTAGCTGGAGGAGTTGAGGAGGAGATTCTGGGCAGCCTCACACTCACATCCCCACTGCAGCTTCTGGGGACTGGGAGGAAATTGCTTTAACTCCTAAATGTGTATCCAGCCCTGATTTCACTTAATGAGCTCTGGATGGAGAGCAAACAGGATGAACACCTCACAGCTCAGCTGTTTCTGTGTGTGTGTGTGGAGCAATCCCATTTTCCTCAGGGCTGCAGAGGAATGGGCAAAGCAGCCCCGTGGTGGTTGCTGCTTTTCCTGCAAGCTGAGCCCGGTGTATCCGTGCTGAAGAATTCCAGGTGAGCAATTCCTGAGCTGTGGGCTCTAAGGAAGCAAACATTTTGGCTGAGGTGGTTTAGATTTGTGGGGATTTTGTAAAAATGGAACAGGTAATGACAGGGTCAGGCTTCCTTGACCCTCAAATCAAGAACAATCCCAGCAGGGCTGAAATCTCCCCTCTCCACTTCCTTGGCAATCACGTTCCCACAGTTCAGAAAAACACAGGAAGATCTAAGGAAACCTATGTGGAAATGAAGAAGACAAAGGCAAGTGATCTGAAAATAGAAGGCTGGTCCATATATTTCCTTTACATTCTGGGCTTCAGTTGGGGTTTTGGCTGAATTTTGAAACTTTGAGGGCCATGTGCTTTTGCCATTCCCTGCAGGGCACAAAGGAAAAGTGGCTTTTTCAGACTGCCATAAATTGCAGTTCTTTCCTTGTTGCTCAGTCAAAGACTCAGTGCTAAAACTTTCCTGCTTAGAGGTAAAACAAAAGCCCTGGTCACACATCCCATATATGAGGTGTGACCCCTCCTGCTTTTCCTGATCCTGGGGAATTGCAAAAAATATTTCTTGTAAAAATTTGGAACATGAAGAGCTGGCAGAAGAAATTCAACTGCAGGTCTCAGCCAGTCCCACTTTGTTTTCTTTTTTTTTCAGAAATCTCTGCACCAGGAAGAATTATAAAGGCAAAATTTATTTTGGGACAGAGAAGAGAGACTGTGCAGACCCCTGGTGTGGAAGGGCTGGGAAATTCCTCTTGGCTTCTCCTAATGTAAAAATTCAAGGAATCCTGAACCCTGAGGGGAGTTTAGGAGACATCCAGGAAAGAGGGGGGGAGAGCAGGAGAGGGATGTAGGATGTTGAGGGGACAAAAAGTATGTGCTGCAAAGTCAGACTAATCCAAGGACTTGGGGATGAGGGTATTGGAGTGAGTCATGAAGATGTCCCTGCACTTACTCACTCTCCATGAAAAAGCTGTTCCCAGCTTGCTCCCTGTCCATCAGAGTGCAAAGCTGTGTTACACTGTTAGGGAGAGGCTGGAACAGGCACAGGCCAGCAGCTCAGCTCCCTCCATGTGGGAATTCCCTGCTCCCATCCCCACAGCCTTTGGAAGCGTGTCCAGCACTCACAGGGAGGGATTGGCACAGAACAGGCACCCATCAGTCTTGCTCACCACAGCCTCAGGAGATCAGGCTGATCCTGATCCTTCCTCCTTCCCCACTCTCTGAGGTCACCCCTGGTGCAGAAACCTTGATTCCCATGATTTGTGCTGATCCTGCTTTGCTCCTGGTGTCTGCAAGCTCTGCTCCCTGGGGCAAGCCTCAAGCAGGCCCTTCTATCAAATGCCATTTCCAGATAAAAACCTGGACTGGTGGATTTGGGCAACTTCTACTTTTTTCTCTGTGGCCTTAAAAAGAAAATTAAAAAGTGCCTAATGGCGATCTCAGTTCTCTATTACACATATTTTATCCAGCTTTTTTTGAGCAGCCAGCTGTCCTGGGAGTGATGAAGGAGGGACAGGGATGTCCTGATGGGCACTCAGAGCCTTCATGTCCTGTCAGTCAGGGGAGCTGGGGACTCATTCATTTCAGTCCTAGCTGTTGTTTAGATACTCCAATATCCCTTAATGACTTCCACCCCTAATTCCCGTTGCAGTCACACCAGGCTGGTTTGGAGAGAAAAGGAAAGGTGGACAGGGGAAATCCCAAAGTGAGTGTGTGGAGCTCAGTGGGGCTGTGCCCTCCTTGTGCTCACTTTGAAGCCCAACTCTGCCTCCTGGAAATCTCCTGTGGAGCTTTAGAAAATGCAGGTGGCTGCTGCTGTCCCCAAAATTGTCCTGCAGTGAGAACTGGGAGCATCTGCTCTGTTTGGGTACCAGGGGATCCTTCCTGCCTCACACCTTGCCAGTGTCTCTGGAGGCAGCAGAGGTGTCTCATCCCTCAGCAGAGATGGGATGGAGCAGCTTCTCACCCTCCTCCAAACTGGAGATCTGGGACACAAACCTCCAAAAAAGCTCAAATCACCTTCCCCTGGCTGTACCTGGGGGATCTCCTCTTGGGCTTGGAAACCTTTTGCTCACGTGCATAATAACAACATAAATACGTAATATAAAACATAATGTAAAATATTAAAACATAATATAAAATATACTATAATATAAAAATATAATAATAAAATAATAAAATAATATGAATTTAATACAATAGAAAATAGAAAAATAAAAATTATAAAAATAAAATAATAAATAATAAAACATAATATAATATAAAATATAAATATTCTGTACTCAGCCCCATCTGAGATATTATCTCAAAGTGCAGCAGATTGAGTTATCACTTTGTACAAATAATTTGCCATAAAATGAACAATCCAGGGAATGTGTGAAAGGGCAGGGATGACCCAAATGGAGGGGTCCCGTTGCAGACCAATGCTCACAGATAAATATTTTGTCCAGGTTTTAAAGACAATTTTGCAAGTTCTTACACCAGAAACCTTCAACAAACCACCTGGTTAATTTTCTCAGTGTTCTTTTGGGTACAATGCTGTTTTTTAGAACTTCAGGGAGTATTCAGAAATATTTGACTTTTTTTTTCCTTGCCTTAAATGGCTGAACTGGTATAAAGAGATTTCCAGTTGGTTTCGAGTGTGGCAGTTTCAGCAGGAGGTTCACACATCACCAGCCTAAAAAAGGCTCCTCTGCTTTTTATAACATTTTCCCACACTAAAGCAAATATTTGGGAATAACACCAATTAGGACACACTTTTTTTTGGGAAAACAACCCCTCAATGCCTCTGCCTTGGCACAGCCACACTCATCCTGCTGGACTCTGTGACCATCCTGGCTGGAAAACCAGGAGGAATCCGAGCTCCTGGAGCTTTTATCTGCTGATATGTGGTTTAATTGAAATCTCTGTGTTAACAAGCTTCATTGCCCAGCCAGCATATTCAATTTGTAGGAGACATTGCGAAATTAAACAACAACAACAAAAAAATCAATTTCAAACGTGCTTTAATTTCAAAGCCATCCAGCAAGACCTAATTTTTGGTCTTCAGTGTTTAATAATTTCCAGTATTAAATCCCTGAAATGGCTGAGTTTATTCCAATACCCAAAAAGTTACTTGGATTGCTCAGATATTAAAAAACCTTCTGGTGATCCTGTCAGAGGGTAAAAGATACTGAATTTTTCATGCACCATTTAAGGTGTAAGAATTTCTTTGCAGATTGTTTTTCCCAGGGCTGATTACGAATCACCCCGCTCCATACCTAAAACCTGTGCCGGCTGTTGGCATCTGCACCATCATTATTACCCCATCAGTGGTAATTTCTGAGCAGCAAGACCCCAACCAGTGCTCTGAGGAGTTGAGAATAAGCTGAGTAATGAGCAAAAAGGAAGTGTAAATTTAATGATACTCATAGAACTAAATGAGGAAATTAAAGATGTATTTAGAGTTGTATTTTAGAGCAAGGTGGGAAATCATTGGGATTATGTTTGTATGGTCTCTTCCCCCTGCTGAGAGTACCAAATAAGTCAGGGATTCTCCAAAGGAGACCTGGATAAATGTAGTGGCCAAGATTTCATCAATTTCAATGCTGGAAATGAACTTGGAGGGGCAAGTGGCTGAGGAGTGGATGCCTTGGTACTGAGCAGCTTTCACAGCAGTAGGACTTTCCTTCTCTCTGCATTGCAGATGGAATTGTTTGGATTGGAATCAGAGCCAGCCTCCTCAGCACAGCCCTGCCTAACTTTGGCCACAGAGATGCCAGGGAAGGTTTAACTACAGCTGAGGGATAAACCCAGGCTTTGGGAGGTCAAGCAGAGCTTCACTGAGCTCGGTGCTGGAGACTTTGAGGGCAAGGTGCTGAGGAGTTAATTCCTCAGTAAAACCAGTGCTCTCCCAATCCTTGGCCTCCCTGGCCCTGTCTCCCTCTGCCTTCCAGCCCAATGAGGGCACCCAGAGGCTGTGCTGATGTTTTATCTCTCCCTAAAGATGAACCAAGCTCCTGACACCCACAGTGCAGCTCCAAGTCCCTCCCCAGGCTTTGCCTGCGGGCACAGGGATGTTCCTGCCCTCCTCCCTCTGTCACAGGATCCAGACTTTGCCTTCTCCTGGCCTCCCCTGTGCCTGGCACCGATGGCAAAAGGGATCTGGACCAAACTCCAAGGTTATCAGGGCCGAAATTATTAGGAAAGGAACCTGGTGAGCAAGGACCTGAGCAGCCCTGAAATGTGGGCAGCATCTCCAGCCAGGCTGAATTCCCTGTGCTCCACTTCACCCTGGAGCCTTGGGAACACTTGGGCACGCCAGGTTTTCTCCCATCTCCCAATCCCTCATTATTATCCCTCTCTGATCCACGAGTTCCTGTGTGGTTTCTTCCCCTGAGATCCACACTGGGTTTGGGGCAGCTTTTCCAGCCCGGTCAGAGGTTGGAGCTCCCAGAGCTCCCAGCTGGCTGCTGCTGCAGGTGTCAGGCAGCTGCAGCACACCTCGGGAATCCTCCCAGGGCTGCTCCAGGTGCAGCCCGAGCTGTGGGCCCTGTGGCTGCCCTGGCACAGGACAGATTCCCATGGATCCTGAGGATTGCTGCTGCAGGGGCTCCTTGCCACCTGCCAGGTTTGCTGCTTCAGCTTTTCCTGGAAAAGCTGCACAAGCCCTTTGGAGCACAAGCTCAGGCTTAGCTATTTATTCTGCAGGTAGCTGTGGGGAAGGTGTGAAATTCCCCGGGGCTTGTGCCTGCCAGTCAGTCCCTTTCTGCAGAAGGAATACATTTAATCCCTGAATGAATCCAAGAAAATCAAGGGCAGTGATGCTCCACAGCGTTTCCAGAAGCTATCCTCTTAACTATGAAAAGATTATAATATGCTAAAGAACAACAGCCCCGTGCTGTGCAATCCATCCACTACCCAAAAAAAATGAAAAAGTCCTTTCTGTCAGAAGGAATTCCCCAATAAACAAGAGCCCATCTCCCTTACACAATTTGCAGCGTCATGAATGAATAGCTCAGTAATCCAGCAAAATCCTCATGCTTAATGAGATAATGAAAAGTCATATGGCAGATGGAAAAGCTCTCCCAAATCTCATTAACCTGCCTCTTGGCTTTTCTGATAGCAGCAAAAATTGGGAATAAATCCGGGGGGACCGGGAGTTTGCTGCACAGGAAAATGAGTTTTGGAGAGCAGGGGATCTAACCTGGCACCTGGGCTAAGAAGGGAAAGGCAGTGAAGAAGCACCGCGTGAATAAAAATTGAAATATCAAAGAATCAGAAGTGGAATATCAAAGAGAATGCCCGTGATGTCTGTGCCCACAGCTTGAGCCCGGGACAGCGGGATACCCAGACAGCTCCTCCTTTTAAAGCCTCAGCTCTGCCCCAAGTGATCGAACACAACCAGAAACTCTCCCACACTGAGGGGGAAAAGCCACAAACTGGTGAACACTCACAAGTTGCTACTTTTAATCCAGCGGCCAAACCTCGAGGGGAAACACCCATTAAAACCCGACCTTTACGTGCGACACCTTCGAGGAGGTTTAACTTTTTACCTTTATTTCCCAAAGATCTCTTTTAACGGAGGCATTTGGGGACAGAGCGGTGACACCTGCCCGCCACCCTCAGGTGGGTGACACCTCACCGGGACCGACGGAGGAGCACAAAAAACGTGGAAAAGCACAAAAAGCGCCATAAAACCCATCCCGGAGCGCTCTCCTGAGGCCCCCCCGAGGGAGGGCACCGCCAGGGGCAGCGACACCGGGGTGTCCCGCTGCCATCCCCGGGGACACGGGCGGCTCTTACCGTGCAGCAGCAGCCCCTGAAGGGCACAGAGGGCCAGGAGGGTGCAGGGCCGGGGCAGCATCCCGGGGCCGCTCCCGGTGCGTGGCCCGAGCCAGCGGAGTCCCCTGGAGAAGTTTTCCTTCGCAGCCGCAAGTTCGGGAAAGCCGCAGCGGGGAGGGACGGCAAGGACGAGGCGCGCAGGAGTTCCCACTTGTTGATTCCAGTTAAATTGTTCTTTCTATTCACTGTTTCATCCCGGGGCGGCGGGTTGCGTTTGCCTTCTCTTCTTCCCGAGGTTCTTGGGGTTTTTTGTTGGGTTTTTTTTTTTTTTTTCTTCACGCCTTTTCCGCAATCTCCTTATTCCTTCTTTCCCCCCGGTTCTCCAATCCCTGCGGTGTCTGGAGGGAGCCTTGCTCTGCCTCAGAAACCTCCCCAGCCCTCCTGGCTGGCGCAGAGTCACTCGAGGGGTGA
>WEIU01021181.1:155579-173469 GCA_013389925.1 Aegithalos caudatus
CTTCCCTTCCCTTCCCTTCCCTTCCCTTCCCTTTCCCAGTGGTGAGTTCTGGAGCCCCAGTTTCCACACTGGAGCAGGGAAATGTGCTGTATCCCAGGGCTGCAGTGAGTTCCAGCAGCAGGAGGGGAAGGACAGGGCTGGGTTTGTGTTCCCAGGGCTGGAGCCTCCCAGATTTCTGTGGGGAGCTCACTCCAGAGTGTGAGAGCTGAGCTGACTCCAGCTGTTGGTGACTCTGGCTCCTGGAGGTGCCAGATGCTGCTGTCAGGATTTTGGGTTTGTTTCAAGCCAGATTCCAGCTTTTGTATGTCCCTGTGAGCTGGGAAATGGGGGTTCTTTTCCTTCCAAGATGTACCAGAACATTATCACTGATGTGGAAGGGGGAAATGGAATAAACACTGAATTCTTCAGCCACAGAGTTTCTGGCCTCTGTCACAGTGAGGTTTTGGGCTCCTGGTTCCAGAGGGGCTTCTCCAAAGCCTGTCCTCTGTGCAGGGTCTGGAGGTGGCTGAGACCCCTCAGGACTGTACCAGCCTTAGGGCTGGGCCTAAAAAATTGCAGAACATCTCTTGAGGCTTGGGATGTACTTTATCTATTTAATATTTAGTAGTTTTATATATTTCTGTATCATGTTTCTGTGATATTTCTGTAGTACATACTTTTTGTTTGCTTGTTTCTAGACATGGAATGTGTCTGTAATGCTCACAGGACTTCTAAGGCCTGAATTGAGCTGAAAACACTCCAGGATTTATTTCCATTTACACATTCCATCCTCCCCTTCCTGCCCCATGGTGACTTTTCCTGACAATCCACATTAGTCACAAAGCAATTATCCAAGAGCTCATCACTGGCTCTAGTGCAGGGTGTGCAGGCTGACTGACAGCTGTCAGGAATGGCCTGTTCTGGGGGATCCCCCCAATCCCACCTCACCCACCCACCTCTGCTGCTGTCTGATCCCTCATGGAGAGCTGATCCCTCATGGAGAGCTGATCCCACATGGAGAGCTGATCCCTCATGGAGATCTCTTTAGTCCCTCATGGAGATCTCTTTAGTCTCTCATGGAGAATTGTCTGATTCCTCATGGGGATTTCTTTAATCCCTCACAGACAGCTGTTTGATCCTACATGGAGATCTCTTTAATCCTTCATGGAGATCTCTTTAATCTCTCATGGAGACCTCTTTAATCTCTCATGGAGATTTGTCTGATTCCTCATGGAAATCCCTTTAGTCCCTCACAGAGAGATGTTTGATCCCTCATGGAGAGCTGTCTGATCCCTCATGGAGAGCTNAAGCAATTATCCAAGAGCTCATCACTGGCTCTAGTGCAGGGTGTGCAGGCTGACTGACAGCTGTCAGGAATGGCCTGTTCTGGGGGATCCCCCCAATCCCACCTCACCCACCCACCTCTGCTGCTGTCTGATCCCTCATGGAGAGCTGATCCCTCATGGAGAGCTGTCTGATCCCTCACAGAGCTGTCTGATCCCTCACAGAGCTGTCTGATCCCTCACAGAGCTGTCTGATCCCTCATGGAGAGCAGTCTGATCTTTCACAGAGCTGTCTGGTCCCTCACAGAGAGCTGTTTCCTCCTGTCCATGGCACTGTCTGTCCCCTGAAGTCTCCTGGTGGTTCCCCAGCCCCCCAAGAGCACGTGGCCACCATCCCTGGTGTTGTTTATTGATCAGGAGCTCAGTTCCTGGGATCAGGAGCACTAACCCAGCAGAAGGCTGTTCACAGAGGTGAGCAGAGCTGCAATAACCCAGCTCCTTTGCAGAACTATGGCACTTGGATCTCCCCCTTCCCTTTTCCCTGGGTGGGGGTTCCTGGGACAAGCTCCCAGCCCTGGGGAGGTGTCCTGTGTGTGCCAGCCAGGCCCCAGCTGCCACGGGGGTGACAAAGCCACCGCTGTTCCCTGGATGCTGATGTGGCTTTGGAGCAGATGATGCTGTTAGCCCTTGAGCAGCTCCTCAGCCTTGGCTGGCTCTGCAGGGCAGGGATCCCTCCCTGTGCTCCTGTCCCACAGAAATGGGCTCCATGTCACCACTTCAGGCTGCAGGAGTCACGTTTGGCTAAGATGAGCTGGCAGCTTCCCTGAGACTGAAAGAAAATATTTAAATGTAATAACGAGCACTATAAAGCCTGGCTTTAAATAAATATTAGGCTTTGACACCAACAGGAAGAAGCCAAATTTCCAGCTGCCCAGGAATGTCATCTGAGGTATTTGGCTCACTTCATCTCAACAATTTAAAAGTCATTTGGGCTGAAAAAAGCCCCAAAGAGTTGTCCATCAAAGGGATTTTGAAGATGGGTTAAGATTTTGCAGAAAAATCCTCCAAGGCTGCAGCCCAAGCTGGGCTCTGTTCCTTGCTGCTGGAATCCCCCCCACCCCAGCACCTTCTCTATCCTGCTCCAAACACTGCCCTGCCTCTGGAGGCTTTCCAGAACTTGTAACAGAGGGGTGACACCAGAGCCTGACCCCCAGCCCTGTGCAGAATTCCCATGAAAAGCCTGTTTTGAGGTCACCCCTGGCTGTGGTTGTTTTTTTGGCAGGCCCTCTTTGGTGAACTCCCCGTGTTCCGTGTTTACTGATGGGAATAGGGTGGAGATGCTGCTGCACACAGTGATTATAAATACATTCCACATCCTTCCAGCAATGGATAAAGCAACTCCCCTGCTCTGAACCAAGCGGCTCCAGGTCAGCTCTCAGAGCACCCAAGCTGCGTGATCCATGGTCTGCAAGATTCTCTGGTGGCAGACAGAACATCCTGGAAAAAAACCCAAAGTCTAAACAAAACAGCCTCCAGTGAGCTAAATACAGGGATACACAGGAAAAGCTCTTAATCTTGGAGAGACAGTCATAATTGCCTTCCTCTCTTCTGAAGAAAAATGAGAATCCAATAAAACATTTTATTGCCCAAGATGCCATCTGATAATGGGAGGGGGGAAGTGGGAGAGGAGGGAGCACCTTGTGGAAAGAAGAAATCCTGGGTTTGGATGGAGGACACAAATACATGGCACACCTCACAGAAAAATAGACACAACTCCTCCAGGAGGATTGTAGATGAGCAGCATTGATGTTGCAGTTAATTTTCTTTCCCTTGTCATGGCCAGTTGTTTTCCCCAGGATCAATAAATGCTGGAAATCCCACCAGGAGAACAATGAACTGTGTTAAAAATGTAAATCCCACTGAAATAAATGCACTGAGAAACAGCAGGTCAGCTCTGCAGAGAGCAGAGGGGGAGCTCTGGGGCTCGTGTCCATGTGGAAATTGTGCTCAGGTTATCTCTGGGGCATTCAAAGAGGTTGGGCTCTTTTTCCATATTTTAGGATTGGCTTTTCCCCCTGTGAAATGCCTCCAGAGCAGCTTCACCAAGTCTCTGTTCTCTCTTAGGGCTTGCAGTGAATATCTGTGTGGCTCTTGCTCTTGAATTTCAGGGTCTTGATTTGATCATACAACATTTCATTTATTTCATTTCATTTCATTTCATTTCATTTCATTTCACTCTCAGGTTAAAATCTGGATCTTGGGGTCACCTCTCTCAGCTTTCTCCAGTTCCTACCAGCTCTTCCAGCTTCCTCCAGATAGAAATTCCTACCAGCTCTTCCAAGGGTGTTTTGTACACACAAGCCAAGGTCTCATCCCCAGATCCTGACCTTGATAGCACCCACACATCCCTCAATGAATTCCTAGCAGCAGCAGCAATGCCTTGTTCTGAGACAGATGCAGGCAGGTGTGGCTGAAGCTGAAGGGGAGCATTAAATGTTCCTTTTCCAGCAAGGCTGGGCAATGGAGCAGCCAAGCACGCTGTAAATGTTCATGTGAGCTCTGCCCTGGTGTCCAAGAGCTGAATTCCACCTCTCAGCACCACCCTTCCTTCCAGAACAGCTCTGTGGTGTAACAATTTCAGCTGTACAAGCAGAAGGAAAAAAGAAAAAGCAAACCAAAACCTTGAGCCAGATCCTCACCTGAGGCAGCCTCGGTGACAGGAGCCACACCTGCCCCAGACCTGTGTGTGTTTATCACCAAGGCAAGAGCTGTTATCAAGGTGTGAAAGCCTCTACAAGCAGAGGGACAGGCAGCTGCTCTTTTGTCAGCTCGATTACTTCTTCATCCTCAATATGTGCAGCATGCTCAGGACGCTTCTCACACTGCAATCTGAAGGCAGAGCATGAACTTTTATAAGCTTCAGGAGGGATTTCAGCTTTCCCTTGGTTTCCTATTTTACCTCTTGTTATGTGTTCCAGCAGGAACAATGCATCGTCCTTCTGCAAGGCCTTTTATTTAATGACTTCAAAATGCTTTGAAACCATTTGACTTTATAATAAGAACTGGGTCAGTTCTGCCTTCCTCATTTTGGAGATGAGGACAAACAGGTAAAGAGGTTAAATGGTTTGCCCTGCAAAAAGGAAATGTATGTACAGCACAGTTTGGAGGAGGGCTTAAAACTTTTGGCTCTGTTTCCTCTGTACTCACCACAGGAATGAATTTCCTCCTTCTGTGACCATTCCTTCTTCTCTGATCACTGGCAGAGAGGCTGCCAGCCAGAAAATTGCAATTAGAGGCATCCCAAAGAAGACCAACGTTGCAAAGCTGAGTCTATGTCTGCAACAAACTGGAAGTGTGATTTAGAGGAGCTTTTAGAAGAGACTGGGGCTGGTTCACTGGAGCAGCTGCCAAAGGTGTCAGGGGCTCCCAAAGCAGCCTTGGCCCTGCTGCCCACAGCCCAGCCCAGGGCAGAGCTGCCAGACACCAAATTAGAGGGGATTTACCCCATCAATGCTGTAGGGAACTGCAGAGCCAGTGATAAACCTGGCTGCCCAACACACCTCCCAGGGGTTTCTCCTCTCCATTTCTGCTTTTTCTCATGGCTCATCACGCCCTGAGTGTGGAACTGAACGTTGCTTTGAGCATCTCTCAGTGCAGGGTCTCAGGACCATCAGTGTTTGCCTGGTGGTGTTTCTGCAGAGGGGGGTGTGAGAGGCTCAGCTTTCAGGGGACAGGGACGTTTGCACAGCTGAGGGGGAAAGCCCAGGTGAGAGCACACAAATTCCATGTGTTGGTTTTCCCTTGCAAAGGAATCACAGGCTCAGGGAAGCAGGAGCTGTTCTGGAGCACTGTGGATCAGGTTTATCCCCAGTTTCTGGCAGTAGTGACAGCAGGTCAGATGTAACTGAACAGCATTTCAATAAAGCCTCAACAAAGTCTCTCAGGAAGCTTAAGAAGAGAAAAACAAATGTGTGATTTTGCTACAAGACCTTAGAATTAAAAAAAGGAATAATCTGCATTTATCTACTTCCTGTCCAAGGCTGATGCAAACTGGGATGCCCTTCACAACCCCAGTGTTCACTCACAGAATACCTGAGGATTTCCTGAGTGGAAAAGTTAATTATTAAAAAGAACCCCATGGCAGTTCCTTCAGTGACCTTCACCTCTGGCTTGAAATCTGCCTGTATTTGGCCTTCACCTTGGCCTTGACTTCTGCCTCTGTTTATTTCCAGCTGTGTCTGCATCACATCTGCTTTCAGTGATCAGGTTTTGGATTATGAAGGAAAATTCCCCAGTGCAGTGATTCCTGTGGGATCATCTCAGTGCCACTGCAATCAGCATGAAGTGCTTTTGACAGCAATATAAAATGTGCCATGTAGGCCCTGGAGGAGAGGCCTCTGACAGAAAAGCACTCTCAGGATGAAGATGAGCAAATCCAGGCCCCAGATTTTGTTTCAGGTTTGTCCCTGCAGTTTTTCTTCTTGCATGTATGAGCAGTGGGATGGTATGGGCTGGGCAGCTGAGTGGTGTACAGGAGGGCTGAGCAGGAACAAAGGATTCAGGCACCAGGGCTGGTCCTGGGGACCCCAAATCTTCCCCAGGTGGGGCCTCCAGTGAGGATCTGTCCCTGCTCTGACTGCATCCCAACATCCCTGTGCAGCCCCTGGTGCTCCTCAAAGTGCAGCCACTGCTCCTTCTGGTAGGAAACATCCTTGTCACTGTCTGTGCTCCATAGCAGGGCACAAAAACCACAGCAGAACTGAAATTTAAAGTGTAACACTCATGTGAGCAAAGCCCCAGTCTTATTATCCTAGCAAATTTCGTGCACTCTTGGTGAATCCCTACAGAATGAGGGAGAAGGTTAAGTCTCCAAAGACACAACAGGTTTTCCTTCCTTTGGAAAAATCCATCTTTCAGCCAGGTACCCAGAGCCAAAAGTGGAACTTCTCATCCTAAAATTGAGAATGTCCAAGGAAGGACATTCCATCCAGCAGGAACAGCAGCAAGTTCTTATCTAGACACTCTCTGGAAGGGGAATGATGGCAAATTCATCTGGGACTATTGTGGAACAAATATTTAACAAATATCTCAATTTGCACATTGTTTATAAATAATTGTGTTTTAAAATATCTTGCCAAGAGTAAGATCATGCTGGGAATGACTGGTGTGATCCTGGTCAGTCTGGAGGCATTGTGTAAAAACCAGCACATTTTTAAGGTGAAATAAAGAGGGTGTGGGAGGCCCTGGACCAGACATGAGGGATCAGGGAATTATTTAGTGCAATTCCTGTTTGGACAGGGCCATGAGGTGCACAGAGCTGGGAGAGCCAGCATGGCCATGGAAAACATGGACAGCCCCTCTGATTCCCCTGAAACCTGGCAGGAGCTGACAGCAGCCACAGGAATGATCTTTCCTGGCAGAAATTGATTTTCCCAAGATTGCCAGGAGAGAAAAAGATTGCCTGGGATTAACAGAGCACAGACAAAGCCCAGGGTTTGCTTCCCTCTCTCCAAGGGGACAAAACACGGAGAATTTCCACCCTGAGGACCTGACTGTGTGAAAAGTGATTTTCAGTGAAGCTGCAGATTGTCTTCCTGCAGGCTGAAGGACAAAAATAAGGATTCTTTCCCTCATGACAGCTTACCTGCTGTCCTTGCTGGGTGCCAGCACATCTGGGCTGGGCCAGGACAGGATCAGAGCCTGTCCAGCAGCTCAGGACGGATTCATTCCCTATTTTCACTCCCTAAATGCCCCCTGTACCCTTTTGGAGCTCTTGTGACAGATAATGGTCACTTAAGGGCAATACCAGTGTTTGTTTAATACTACTGCATCTCATCAGCAGGAAAAAAGACAAATAGATGATATCTTTAAATTCCAATCTGGACAAAATTTTTGAATTAGCTCAATATGTTGAGCTCATTGCTCCTTCCATGCTGTTCCTGTTCCCAGGGATGTGACAGAGGAGACAGAGGGGATTTTTGAGGTGGGATGATCAATGAGCAGCAATTTAGGGAGGGAGGGTTCAACCTCCCCTCAGGACCAGCCCAGCTCCAGCTGAAATACTATCCTGGCTTTTATAGAAATTTGGCAATTAAATCAAAATCTGTCCCTGCACATCACCTGTTTGGTAAATATTTTCTACCTCCTACTTATGAACAAGCAAACTAAAATTTTCCGGGTTCAAAATGTGGAGGAAGAGGTGGGGAGAGGAACATGGGGAGGAAGAAGAAACCAGGAAATCTGTGGAGACAAGAGAGAGAAGGGGGAAGGCCACCAACATACAAGTTATTACCAGGGCTCAGCATGTGTTATTTTACTTGCAATAACCAAAGGAACCAGCTAATAAAGGAAAATTATGTTTTTTAAGGCAGATGAACGGTAGTCAAGGAAACACAATATCTTCCCTTCTCTGCTGTCTAGCCTCAAGAAAAACACCTCTGATACTGGTGCCATCATGATCAAATCAGAGGTTAGGAATAGCTCTACCTGTGCTGCTTGTGGATTATTAAAATGATGAGAACTGCTCCCACTTGTGTGGCAATTTCCACCCCTGTGCCTCAATTAACAGAGCATCCCTGCCTGCCAGGGCCAGCCTTGTCTGAGGGAATTCAGTGCTCAAGGACCACAGGCTTCATTTAACAGGGGAGAAAATGCTCTGAAGAATGATCTGGGAATAAATTGCCATGTCCGTGCTGCTTCCAGAGGGGAAAACTGAATTAAAGCTGAGATTTGGCTGCAGTTGTGAGAGAGGAGGGGCGAGGATTGAAATTGGTGTGGGCTTTCTCCAGCCTTGGAGCTCCTGTTCCAGCAGGGATGGGGATGGACCTGGAATTCCATGTGCAGGGTGTGGTGGTGCTGGCTACAGCCAAAACCTGCCAGCAAAGCACTGCCCTCCCCACTGTGCATGGATCTGGGCATGGATTTGGGATTTTGGGATGGATGGAAGATCTAGGGATGAATTTAGGATCAAGGGATGAATTTAGGACTAGGGGTGAATTGAAGATCTAGGGATGAATTGAAGATCTAGGGATGAATTGAAGATCTAAGGATGAATTGAAGATCTAGAGATGAATTTAGATCTAGGGATGAATTGAAGATCTAAGGATGAATTGAAGATCTAGAGATGAATGGAAGATCTAAAGATGAATTTAGGATCTAGGGATGAATTTAGGATCTAAGGATGAATTTAGGATCTAGCCCACCTTTGTTTCACCACCCAACATTCCTCCTGTTCCTTCCTGGCTGGATAAGTCCCTAGGCAAGGTTTTTTTGTTAGGCTTGTGCTTTACACTCAGCTTTGCCTTGTTAGGGAAAATTCCCCTTTTTGGTGGCTGAAAGTCCCCAAAACACCTCGGGATTGACTTGGAGGAGGAGGGAGGTCCTGAGCAGGCTGGTGTGGGAACTGTCTTGGGGTCATGTTTGAAAGGAAACATTTCCAGGTTTGGGACTGATAAAGCTCCATTGTGACTCTGCCAGTTTCCTTCCAGGGCTGCCAGCACGGCTCCGGCGGGGCTCGGAAGGAAGGGGTGGGGACTGGCCCAGAACATGCATGGAATATTTTACAGATGAACTGAGCAGATCCATGGGTGTTGGAACCCTGGGCACTGAGGGTTTCAGGCTCTCTGTGATGACAGGCACTGACCCCCAAGAAAATTCTGCACTGACCTGAGGCTGTGGAACAGCTTCCAAAATTGAATTATAGCACTGGGATTGTGGGTGTGGAGTTTGGATAGAAGTGTGTGATCTCACAGGGTGTAAAACTGAGAGATTAAGGTCTTAGAATATAGTAATAAATATAAAGCAAGATGGAGGTTTTAGGGTGTTGGCTAAGTTCTTCTTTTTCACCTTCTTCTTCATGGGTCTGGGAGGTATTCTGTAATTGGATAGAAAACTCCACATTGCAGGCCGCAAGTGGTTGGATATTGGGTTAAAAGTAGAAATAATTTAGATGTCATTTAATAGTTGGACAGTTTATCCTTAAAAGGCCTTGTAAAGAAAGAAATAGAGGCCATTTTTTACTTTGTTAGCTAGAACTCACAACTTGTGAGACTGTAACATAGATAAGAATTAATAAACATCTGAGTCTGAACACGAACTGCATCTCTCAAGCATTTAACCCTGGCTCTGACTGGAAAAGAGATAAAAAAGCAACACCCAGGGAAGCAGGGTGGGAAGGGCAGGCTCTGGCACTGCAGGGATAACTGGGCAGGGAGTGGGGGGACAGAGCTCAGCTGTGAAAGTTTCCTGAGCTCTCAGATAGGAACAGAAAGGTGATCACTGCCCTCCCTGAGGTGGGACTGCTCCTGCTGCCCCTGCAGCACCTCTCCAACAGCATCTCCTCCCTCAGCCAGAGCCACCAACAGGGCTGAAGGGCAGGGAGTGCAAATCCCCAGGGCTGAGGACTGACAACACTCAAATTCCCACTGGAAACACGTTCAGACAGTGCCAGAGGCCTCAATGCAGCTCTGTAATTCTTCTCATGACATTCATTAATGATCTTCTCCAGTTTGAAGAGCACCCAGCACTTCCACCCAGACTATGGTGACAATAATGTGGGAACTCAGATAACAGCAGTGAGTAATTCCCAGGGCTAATTCCTGACCCTGAGCTCTCCAGGCAGAGTGGTTCCCATCCCAGGTCATTCCCTGCAGGATGGGCCCTGTCCTGGGCTGCAGGAGCTAGGGCTGCCACCATGCCTTGGTGGGACTACCCAAAAACAGAGGCCACACAAAATTAAGAGAATAAAAAGCAGTTCTGTTTATTGAAGGGCCTTCAGTTACATTTAGGGCATGTGAAGAGCCCCAAGGGATACACCCAAAATGGAGCCTGGGTCATGGGTTCTCACACTTTTATAAGTTTGGTCCATTTGCAGATAGGGGGGTTATATTCCAGTTACAGCTTCAGGTAATGAAGTCTTTTACCCCCTGTTTGCTCCCCCCAACTCACTTTTGTTTCCATCTCTCAGGCCTGAGGCAGTGAGGGGTCCTTGATTCCCAGGCCTGGAGAGGAATTGTTGTGTCTGACTGAAATGTGAAGACAGCAGCCAGCACTGTGTGTGGAGTTCAGAGTCACACACTGACGAATTTCAGGATTACAGGCAGGTGAAAAATACAAAAGCTAAAATCCTAAGGCATCAGTCACAGTGCCAGGGACTGATCCCTTCTCTGTTCCAGACACAGAAATTCTCTGCTGGGGAGGACACACATCATTAACAAACTGCCCTGGGCTCACCCCCAGCCTCCCCTGCTTTCCCCTGGGTGAGGCTGGGTTTCAGTCCCTCCTGATGCTCCAGAAGGGCCCCAGCAGCAGCAGGAGGTGCATGCAGAGCACAGCTATCCACAGTCACCTGTGAGCCCCCTTAGCATCCCCACCACAGGGGCAGAACCCCTGGAATTACCCTGGAAATGCTGCAGGGAAGCTGAGGTTTGCTGAGCACCTGGAGCAGCTGGTGAATAAATCCCAGAACCTTCCCGTGCCATGTGGGTCCCCAAACCATCTGGTCCCAGCTGCAGAGCTGGAAAGGAGCACAGCAGGCTGGAAGAATTGCTCTCCCAGGGTGAGAAATGTGGGATTGCTGGCACTGCAGGGAAATGATCCCTCCTGAGGAGCAGAGGTGACAGGGGGAGGAAAAATTGCAGTGGAAAAATGAGTTGCTGGAGGCAGGTCCCCAGCATTCTTCTTTGGTTCATTTTTACAACTCCAACAAATGTGGGGAAAAATGAGATAAAAAGGGAAAACTTTTTTTTTTTTTTTTTTTAATTTCAAGTGCTTACATGATTAATCAAATCAAGCTTGATCATGAGCCATGTGACACTGAATGAATGACACAGAAATATCCCCAGTAACCTGGTGGGCAGTTCACAGTGAGAAAATGAAATTTTTTAAACGAAACAGGGATTTTACTGGGGAATACACATATTTTCCCCATCCCTGGACATGTTGCAGTGCAGGCTGGGTGGGACTTTGAGCAGCTCAGTCCAGTGGAAGGTGCCCTGACCTTGGCAGAGTTTCCAGGAGGATCTGCTCTGTGCTCTGGGCAGGCACAGGTGACACTGACTGGAGTTCCCAGCTCCTCCTTTTCTCCTCTCTTTAAAATTGGGGTTGTTTCCCCTTTTGCAGGCAGTGGGGACATCACTGGATTGCCACAATTTCTGGGATATGATGGGGAGTGCTCCAGTTCCCTCAGAGGCCAGGGATGGCTCTCATCAGCCCCATGGATTTGTGACCTTCAGCTTCCTTGGATGTTCCACCCTCAAATTCTCCTTCCTTTCCCCAATCCCTGCTTTTGCCTCCTGGGTGTGGCTGGGGCACTGAGAGCTCCTCTGCTGGGATGTGCCACCCCTGAGCCTGGAGAAGCTGATCCTTGGATGTATCCAAGCCCCTCTTCCCTCCAGGGCTTTGTCCCATGGCACTGTCCCAGCAGATCCCCAAAGGGGCCAAATCTGCTCCTGAAATCCAGGATAAAGAGCTCACTGCCCTAAGGGTCCCAGCTCCATCCTTCTGTGGTCACTGCACTTCACACCAGAGTGGGAATAGAGAACGTGACAAGAGATTGGTGAGCTGGACATTTCTGATGTGCCACACAGAAATGTGCCCATTAAATTATTCCTTCACTTCAAGGAACAACATTTAAGCTCGGTAAGATTAGGAATTTAAATGACTTTCAAGAGAGCTTCATTTCTCAGAAAGCACATTCAGGCACATGGTGACATTTAATTTCTTAGCAAGCTGCAAAGCGAAGCTACAAAATTGGCCACAATTAACATTTCCTTAAAACCTGGCTCCAGATTTGCAGGCATTCAAACAATGCAATCTCAGTCAAAGGAATAATTTACTCAGTGACTTTGCCTCTTCATTTCTGCTCACAAAAGTTTTCTGAGTGGCTCCTAAACAGCTTCCAGTTTCCTGCAACACCCCCATTCTTTCCTGGGAGGTACCAGGTATTCATCAGATAAGTTTTATGAGTAATTCTCAGTCTCTCCTTGCTCAGTTCTATATTTAGATTTTCTGCTGCAGTGGCTAATCTTGAGGGGAGGCTTAGGTCACCCATTACTATTTCCATTCTCTGGCTGAGTGCAAATACACACAATTCTGAGCTCAGACCTCACTTCAAACGCCCTCTAATTCCTGCTCATCTCCCTGTCCTCTCCAGCACTGGGCAGAAATGAATTGAAAAGGAAAGTGCACAAATATTAATTGACCTCAGCACCATTCTGGGCTGCTGGGGCAGATATTTGATGTACTACACTCCCAGTGCTAATTTTAAAAAGAGGATACAAAAACATGAAGTGACATTTAGAGGGAGTGGTTGGAAACTGCCTCTCAACTTAGAACTTTGTTTGCTTTTGGAGAGCAAGCTTAATGTCCAGCTTAGATTGAAAATCTTTTCTGTAGACATCCATTTCTGTGTGAAATGAGTCCTGTTTAAAGTTTAAAAATACCCCAAAAATCTCAGATAGCATTTTGTTAAAGGAAGTTTCCTATAATTAAAAAAATAAAAATTAGCAGACACATTTCAGCCTCTGGAATCTACTTTTGCATCACTGCAAATACATCCCAAACCTCTATATTTTCTCTGGGCTCAGCTCTACAATTTTGCTTAGATTTGCTCCCATTCCTCCTCTTTCAGGCACAAACATCCATTTATATCCAAGGATCCCAGATCAGACTCCAGTCCCTTGGGGGGTGCTGGGCCAGGGGATGTGTGTGAGCAGTGATCCCACAGTTCCAGGCTGGGAATCCAAAGAACAGTCAGGCTGGTGCAGAAATGCTGCAGCTCCTGCAGGAATGGCTCCCACAACCTTGGGCTGTTTTTCTGCACTGGTTTGGAGCAGACACATGGTTCTGGTTGTTTTACTGAGGGCCACACACCTCCCACGTGTGCAGACAAAGAACTGAGGCACCTGAGGGAGCTGTGCACGTGCAAATCCTTGTGCAATTCCTTCAGGGACCAAGGCTCTGCTTGCTGAGCCCCCTCCTCACTGGCAGCACAGGGTGGGAGACACCTGCATCCATCCTTTGCTGAGGGATGTGTTAACCTGCAATAGGTGTTTTTGTCTGGGCTCTCAAAAGGTTTGAGACTCGTGGTCAGCTCTGTGCTGGGACAGTTTGCTCAGGACCCACTGGAGGGTTTGTGCTGAGCTCTTCAGCTGCACTGCACTTGCTGTCCTCCTGTTTGCCTTTCTTTCCTCCTTTTCTTCTGTGTTTTCCTCCAGTAGCCCAAATCAGATTTATGCAGAAACTGTTTAGAAAGGCTCAGCTGTGTCTGTGTAAAAAAACCTGAACAGGTGTCCCTGCAAAACAGTGGGTTCAGCTTTAGGAGCTGCCTGGCTGCTCAAGTTTGGGCTTTTTATGTTCAGGGAAGTTTCTGGAATCCCTGCTAGAAAAAGCCATGGAACTGTGAACAAATATCAAAGTGTGGTGCTCTATAGGTTGAACTGCTCTGAACCATCTATTTTTATTGTGTTTATATGCTGGAAATTGCAGACCAAACCATGGTGATGTGCTGGAAAATTTTTCCAAGAAATCTCCTTTAGTAAAGATGGAGTGAGGTGAGGTCAGCACAGACCCAACAGGTCTCAGATTAATGGATGTGTTTAGAGGCAGAGGAGGAGAATTAGTGGCTGTGACTCACTGGCCAGGCCTGTTTTCAGAGAACTTCCAGAGCCAAGGTGTGCAAAAGGAAGAGGATTGCTGCCCAGCCGTGCCCTCTGCTCAGTGCAGGCACATCAGGGAGCTCAGCACAGAGCTGAGCCTGGCTGCTGCTGCTCCCAGCCCTGCTGCACAACCAGGCACAAACCCAGAGCCTGCCCCATCGTTGTTTCCCAAGATTTGTGGAAAAAGAACAGGTGATGGTGAGAAATGCAGCAGCACAGGGCATGGTGCTGCTTCTCAGGGGTGCATCAGAGCAGAGGGCGAGGAGGCAAACCCCAAACCCTTCATTTCCTCTGCCCTGTGTGTCCTTAAACAGCAAAGCCAAGGGAGGTGGGGAAGCTGGGGTGGTTTGGAGGGAGGAAATTGCAGTGCTAAGGTGAAATGGCCACTGCCATGCAGCTGTCACCATGGATACCCCTCCTGGAAAAGCAGGGCATGAGATGTGTGAAGCCATCTCTGCTGATGCCAGGTGCAAGGACTGTCATCCCCATCCCCAGCAGAACAATCCAGCCTCTCCCACAGCTCCCAGGGCACCTTGGTGCCTGTTTTACTGAGAAAATTGGGAAGGATGCTGAGGCCATGATGAAAATGGAAAGACCTGCCATGATTCTGAGTTATATTTTAAGCTAATCCACATAAGAGGGAAATATTTTTTTAAAAAATGTGGAGAATGGTAAAAAATATTCCATCTGTTGCTCTAAATAAAGTGCAGAGTGGACTATGAATAAACATACCTAAGCAGAATGTGACACAAGAATATCATTAATTAAAGAGGAGATTTCCTCACCCAGGTATTCCTGGAAGAATGTAGCATTATCCTTTTAAATCCACCAGTTTCTGCTCATAATTAAAATGCTGTAAATCAGAAAGCACCTTGCAGCACAGTGGGTGCTCTGTGCTTGCTTAGCTCAGCACAGAATTTCATGGAGGGGCAGGGGGGAGCACAGCTTTTTATCCTGCAAAATGGCCAATGGCAGATGAAATTCCAAGAGTTGTTTTCAGCCAGCAGTGGTTTATGATTTTCAGCACAGAATTAAGAACTTTTCAGAATTCAGCAATCTGGGTGTTTATCAGTCACTTTGGAAATAAAAGAAAAAATAATCTGTTTACCAGCCTATGAGTGAGTTTCACAAAGTCCTCATGCCCTGTCCTGGGAAATAAAGCATGCTGAGAACTCAAGAATTCCCAAGGCAAGAGGCAATAAATGCCTATGGAAAAGCAGGAATTGGAGTAAGTTGAGTAAACCTTTGTAAACTGAGAGTGGATAGAACAAAAATGTTTAGGTGGGAAGAAGGGGTTTGTTAGGAGCACAGTTATATATTTATTTCTCTTTTGGGCTATTCCCTTAAGAAATTGTAGGGCAAACTGACCTTAGAATTTGCAGAGGATTTATGTAAAGAGATTTGGGTTTTCTTTTTTCCCCTCTCACTGCTTTTGAGCCTCACATTTATGTTTGTTGCAGGAGGCTCATTGTTTCCAGGGCTGATTTGTATAATCAGCTGTTCTGGAAGGCAGCCAAGGATGAAGGAAATAGTTAACAGTGCTCATTTTAATAGGCAGTGGGGTTTGGTGGTGTGTGGCACAGCCTGTGGTTTTTGGGTTTTAATGCAGTATTGTCCACACAGAACTTTCCCAGCCCAGCTGTTTCAGTGCTTGCTCCTCTCCAAAACAATGATAATGGATAAAAACCCCACAGAGCTCCTCACTAACAGGTCAGTGAGTGAAGGACTGCCCCAAACCCTGGCTCTGCAGCCTTGTTCCTACAAAAACACATCCCTGCAGGGACAGGAGAGGGTGGCACCTGTGTCCTGAGGCCACCACCCTGCTGCCAGGCTGAGTGTGCTGGGTGTGAAGGGACCCACCAGGCTGGCTCTTTGCAGGCACTGCCCTCTGGTTTTATAAAATTCATCCTTTGGCCCTCAAATTGGGCTGTCCCCAGGTGCAGCTTGCTGGGCTAAGTCCTGCCAGATGGATTGTGGCTGCTCAGGCATTCTGTTTTCCAGAAGTTAGGTCAGCTTCCCTCAGAAACTCTCTGGGGCCAATGCTCAGGCAAGGCTCAGCATTTCAGTGTCATTCTGAACCCTTTTCCCCACTCCCTCTTTGCTCTTTTTTTTTTTTTTTAATTTTTTTCCAACTTTTCTTCCCTGTGGAAGTGATGGACTCTGGTTATGGCAGGTGGTGATCATTTTCCTCCTTTGCCACATGGGCTTTTCAGTGCTCTCACAAGTGATCACAACCTTGTCACCTGTTGCTTCTTTGTGTGTGAGTCCTCTTGCAGTCCCTGTGTTGTTCTCCACTTTGGCATAAACTGTGAGGCAAAATTCTCCTTTCAAGGTATGGAAGCTTTTTTTGGATGATAAGGGAGGATCGGAGCACCCTCATTGCATCTGGAATGTCACCCAGGGAGGTGGGAAGCCTCCTGGGAGGGTTTTTCCCAACAGAGGGACACAGAGGTGGCTGTCAGGTGCCACCTGGTTGCCCCCAAAGCAAAGGCTGAGGATGTCCTGGGTAATCCCAGCCCTGGGAGGGGGCAGATCCCAGCAGTTCCCATGCTCAGGGATCCCATGGGATCACCCATTGCTCCTCTCCTAGCAGTGCCAGGCACTTTTGGGAACCACTTGGCCTCTTCCACCATTCAGGGCATCAGTGGCCACAAATCCTTTCAGCCACATCTGTAACTGTTCATTGTGCTGAAGGAAGAGTGAGCAAACTCTGCAATGCATTAACCTTTGTCCTAATAATGGGTATCTCTTGAGCTGTCCCTGATTCCTGGAAAACAGCACAGGTACATTACAGAATTAATTCAGCACCTTCTGTTTTCATCATCGAGTGTCTTTTCCTTGTATTACATTCTGCCTCTTTTCTCTAGTGGATACATTGCCTGGTTTTATATTTTCTCAGTATTTAAGAATGAAAAAAATGGAAGATCTTTCTTCAGAGAAGTTCTGCTGGAGCTGCTTTTGAGATCCATCCTGTGCTGTCTGATGCCTGACATGCGTCAGGAGTAATTGAGGAAATTTTTCTGCGTCAATGACAGTAAATAATCAGTGTCTGTTTGCTCCCACAGAAAATAATTCCTGGTCTGAAGTGACTCTTGTTTCTTTGAAAGGAATTATCTTAAATGGCTGATATACTTCCGCCACTGCTGTTGTCAGAATCACATTGAAGGACAGGATTTTTGTTCTCGATGGGGATTTTTGAAAATAATTTAATAACACAGAACTGTTTGGCTTTGACCTGCAATAAGAATTGTGTGAACTGCTCTGCAGCCCACTTGATCCCAAATAAGATGGCTCAGAGAAGCTCAACGGTCTTCAGCAAATTTAATTCATTTGCAGCCACTCCTAATCCTTCTCCCAGTCATTCCCACTTCCTTTGACTCACAGGTCCTGTGGCTCAGGATGCTGTGTGGGCACAGCCTCCATCCCAGCTCTCCACTGCTCTGCTCAGGGGGGTCCTTCCCTCAAGCCTTTATTTGCACCCCGGACCCAGAGCTGAGGCCTGCCTTGAGCAGCTGGGGATGCTGGAGGTGGGAAGGGGCTGGGTGGGACAGGGGATGCAGCTGCTCTGTCAGGAGCCTTGGCTGCCTCCCTCACCTCCCAGCACTGGGTTACAGCATCTCCAAAGGACAGGGATGCAGTGCTCCAAGCCTGGCTCTGGGGCTGCATCCCTCATTTTCCAGGCATTTTGTTACAACTTTGTCTTGGGTTGCAATGCAAGATATAACCAGGAGTGTGGATTCTATTGCCATCTGCTGAAACCAGCTGGGGAGGTGATTTTTTCTTTATCTCTTCCATGACCCATCCCTCACAACTCCAGGGGGGATCTTCTGTCCATGGGCAGCTGCTAAAACCAGCTGGGGCAATGTTCTTTATCCCTTCCAGGACCCCCCCTCCCTGCAGGGATCTCTGCTGTTCTTTATCCCTTCCAGGACCCCCCCTCCCTGCAGGGATCTCTGCTGTTCAGGGGCCATC
>WEIU01021181.1:191456-204167 GCA_013389925.1 Aegithalos caudatus
TGAATTTAGATCCTCTGTTCTAGTGTCTAGGTTTAGGGTAATGCATGTCATTTACCTAGGGAAGAGGGTTTCTTTTTATTTTTTTTATATATATATATATATAGATTCAGCCAGAGAAATACCGTAAACATGTAAGTTTGTTACAACTCTCTCGTTTCTGCATATGGAATGGGAAGTGGGTTCCTCCTGTCTGGCATTGGAATGGAAAAGTCTGTATCAGATGCTCAGTCAAGTCACCCCCATCTGCACGGGCGCTGCTCCCAGCGCTGTCACACGCGCTCCAGCCCCGCTCCCTGCTGGCACAGCCACAGCAGGGGCTCAAGTGGGACCCGGTGCTGGTTCTTCTTTGTGCCAATGCTCCATCTCCTGCAGCACCTTGGCAATTTATGGAGGGGAAGAGCTTTCTTGAAGGCCCGAGAGCCAAGCCCCTCGTCCCTGCGGCCGCTGTGCCAGCGCCAGCACCAGCGGCGCTGCCCCGGGCGGGCTCCCACTTAACAAAGAAGCTGCGAGTCCAACAAGTGGCCTTGTCAGATCTTGAGTTATGATGCAAATAATGGTGTGGCGGTGGTGTTTCTTTTTTCCTAGTGCTGAATATTTAGGAAGCATCTTCTCATAAAAATTATGGATGTCTCATTCTCACTCTCTGAGGCACAAAACAGTAAATGAACAGGCTTAACTAATGTGCTTGTTACTTGTTGGTTTGTTTTTTCTTTTTTTTTTTTTTTTTTTCCTAAGCATATAAAAAGGCAAAAGGAGTAAGTGAAATTATCATGTTGACAACATTTTGGAATCTCTCTCTTTCTCTCTCTCTCTCTCCCTGCCTCTCTCCAGCCATTCAGAAAAGTAAAACATTTCAGTTAACTGACGAGAACCCATCTCATGCACTGCTTTAAATACCCATTCTGTTAAAGAAACAAAACAATATTTGCCATGTATCCCATGTTAAAATCTAGCCATAAAAATGCAAAGATACAAAAGAGCATAAAAATAATTTCTGATATAAAACTGGGTTGCTTCCTATTTGTGAATCCTGGTGTTTGCCTGATGCTTGTCACAGATGGGCCACTCCTCCTCTCCAAAATACTAATCTGGCTTTTCTGGTTATTGATAGTTTCTAGATTATTCAGAAGTATAAGAGAGATTATTTTTGCATTTAAATAAAAATAATGCCACCCTTGTGATATGTCCTGAAATAAAACAGGCTCCATGGAAACAATGAAACCACACTCTCTGCTCTTTCCATTCACTTGGATTTCATAGGGGAAAAAAAAAAAAAGAAAAAAAATCCTCAACACTCTTTGTCCTGGGGTGCTTATGTGGTGGATCAGATTCCAAAGAAAATTACAAATACCATGATCAATCACTTCATCCCACATTTTCAAAGGAGCTTGCAGAATAGCTCTGCAAAAATTTCAAGTTCATCTTCTAAATCTGGTTAAACAGTCTCATTTGCCCTAGGAAAAAAAAGAAAATCCTCCTCCTGACAATGGTCTGTTTTACAAGCTTAACCATAAGCTCCTGCACTTGCAAACAAATGTACTTAAGGCTGAAATTGTTGGAAGGGTCTTTAAAAACAGAGCTGTGAATCTCCAGAGGGAGAAAAAGAGAGAGAAAGAGACCTGGAGGGTTGGGCTGATCCATCTCTCCAGACCCACTGCGCTGACCCCTCCAGGAGCACCGAGGGGCCTGGACTGGACCAGCACCAGCTGGGATTGGGACAGAAGCACAGCCACAGTGCCCAGGCACAGCCAGAGCTCCTGCAAGGAGGGCAGCTCCCAGCTCCTCTGCAGCTCGGGCTTTAACCTCAGCTGGGCACTCCCAGCCTGGGGCGAGGATCCTTCCACTACCGGGGCAGAGCTCGGGGGGACCCGGCCTGGGGTGGGCACTGAGAGCAGCCACGGGCCTCACTTGGGGGTCACAGCTCCTGCAAAGGGCAATCAGTGCTCTGTTAGGGTGCTGCTGGGCAGGCTGGGGCTGGCCAAAGGATGGGACCTTAGTTCCTGAAGACAGAAAACTGGCCGCTTGTCGGAGCCTCGGAGCCAATTTTCCTCTCTGCAATGGAGGCATGAAGCCATCGGTTTTTAAGCTTTTATCTTTGCACGGAAAACAAAGATAGGAGTGGGCTTTTCAAGTGTCTCGGCTTGAAAAGAAAAGAAATCAAAGATAAGCCCACAGAAACAAAGCAAAAAGAAGAAAAGCCCCTGATTCTCTTTTCTCAGTCTTACTCCGAGTGCGAACAAAATCACACCGAATTGAGAAAAAGACAAGTGCTTAAAAAAAATGCAAAAGATGAACCGAGGAAAACCCATCTCTCACTTCCTAAACAGCTGCTTGCCCTTCTGCTGGGTTTCACCTGCCCACAAGAGAACAGTTAAAGCCAGAGAAATACTGCGCAGCGGAGCGGGAGCACAGGGAGCACATCCAGACAGGCACGAGTCAGACCGGGGGATGCAGGACGGGGACAGGCCCCGGGCTGGGGACTCGGGGACAGCCAGGGAGGGACAGAGAGCAGGGACAGGGAGCAGAGACCTCCCAGCACTCCAAAAAAACAAACAACACCCCCCCCATAAATAAAAATCAAAGAAAATATACACCGATGTAGTCCGTGAGGAAGTTCCATGACGGAGTCACACAAGCGAGAAAGCATTCTGGGATGCCAATGACGACTTGGATGGAAATGAAGGAAAACAGGAAAAAAAAAAAACCCAACAAAAAGAGATGTCCAACTGATGGAGTAAAATAAAATAAAACAGGTCACATGGTTAGAAATCATTGGTGCTTCCTAGTATCTAGTAGCAGATTACTTCCCAAAAACAACAAAAAAAGTTTTTGGTCCTTCTATATATATACATATATGTATATATATTATTATTTTTAAAATGTGTGTATACATATATATATGTATATATATTTAGTTGCAACAGTGCTTCTCCGAAAAAAGGTCCATCTATAAATATAATTTTATTTATTTTTATTTTTTAAATTTTAGTTCTTTTAAGTTAAAATTCTCCATCTCTCTAGGTATTATTTTTTGAATGGTGTTAACCTGCTGAAGTTTTGCCAGAATGGTGCCTGGCTGCGTCTGGGTTCGGTGAACTCGAAGACCTGGGACTGGGATATGCCATCTGTCACCATGTATTGTCCCTGATTTAATGGATCCTGGGGTGGTGGGTAGGCTGGAGGAACCGACTTGGAGTAGCTCACACCTGCATCGATGATTGGGGGGAAAAAGAAACAGATCAGTCAAAGAGCAATCGGGTCAATAGTCGTTCTTCGTCATGCTACTGCTCCTTATCTCTCCTTATCTCTCCTTATCTCTCCTTATCGCTCCCTACCGCTTCATAACCGGCTCCCACACGCCAGCACATGCCAGGGCTGGCCCATCCTGAGCTCCTGCCTGCCTGACCTCTCAGCTCCGAGGCTGCCTCCCAGCGCCAAAGCTCCAAGGCTGGGACAGGCTCCGTTCCTTTGCTGGGCACAGTTCTGCCCGCCCTCATGGAAAAGTCCTGTGCGAGCCAGGAGAGCCGGGACAGGCCCTGCCCCGCCGAGGCCATCCCGCTCCGAGTTAATTAACAGGAATTAACAGGAATTATCAGTGTGTTCCAAGCTCCTGCTCGCCCTCCCTCCCAGCTCTCCCTGGAGATCAGCCTTGCCCCACATGCCCCGCTGCCAGCCCCGAGCGCGGCCCCGAGCGCCGCCCGCTCCGCTTCCCGCACGGAACGGAGCAGAGCTGCTGTGGAAGAAGCCCTACCCTGCAGGGATGTGCCTACACCGAGGGCAACTCCTTCTTTAGGAACAGTTTAGGACTTTTCCATAGGGTTTGTTCTCAGTTCACCAGTCTGGTTTCAGCCCCAAAACGGCCGCACACAACGCAGAAGAGGCCGATTCTGCTCAAACCAAACCAGTAGCAATGGACGGACTGGCAAGGCTGTGCTTTCAGGATTGAGATGTTCAATTCCCACACAGGTGAGCCACAGCTCCTGTGCAGGAACAGGGAGAGGGGATGCTGCCCTTACAGCTCTCCCACGGAACGAGGGGGCTTCAGCATCCTGTTGTAAAGGATGGTGTGTAAAGGGTGGCTGTGGGGGACTGAAGCGGAGCAGAAGGGATGTGTGTCACCACCAAAGCGCAGCCTACAGGGCACAGTGACACAGTCTGGATGTCCTTCCCCACAAGGACAACCCCTCCTTCAGCCTCGGGGCAGCGGGGCTGGCTGGAAACCACGACTGCAGGAAGGAGAGAGGAGCAGGGCTGTGGAGCAGCTTGCTGTAAGCTCTGGCCATCTCTGGATCATGCAGAACTGCTCTTCCTTCTGCAGGAGGGGGCCGTCGCCTCCCCGGGCTTTAACCACAGCAGCGAGGCCACTGTCCCCGACCAGCTCAGTGTCCTCATCTGGACAGCGTGGCATCCCCCACCTACCTCACAGGAGGGTTGTGAAGCTAAATTAATTAATGTTTGTAAAACACTTTGAGATCCTCGGCTGGGAAGGTGCTGGAGAAGGCAAAATACGGTGATTAGCACCCAGGAACCAGAGCAAGGTGTGCACAGCAATGCGGCTCCTACCACACACAGACACACCAGCGCCGGCTGGGCACGGACGGCGGCACACGACGGGCACTGACACAGAGGGAAAGCCTCACGAGGGCACCCACAGAGCTCACCACAAAGCTTGGCCAGGTGCTGCTTGGTCAGGCAGGACCTCTTTGGGGTAGGAGCTAAAGCGTGTCTTTAGGGAAGGGAAGGGATTCGCTTCTCCCTGCTACGGAATCTACCGATGGAGGGAGAAAATCCTCCAAAAGTGCAGAGCAAATGGAGATGTTTGAGTACCTCTAACTGATTTCTCCTCCTTTTACTGCATTTTGTGCAGTTCTCTGTCCACTGTAGAGAATAACCAAGATCAGTCCTCACAGTGGGCAAAAACTGCTCTGCGATTCACACTCGTTAACCTTTAACGAATTCATCACAATAGTATTACAAACTTACTTGGAAAGATCGACCTGGAGATGGTCCCCATCTGTACCTGCATGCTGGAATAGTTACTCATCAATGACTTCTCTACTCTGTCCTCCCAAGCTCCTGTCTCCCACCTGCAGAGCCAAGGGCAGCCCCAGAGCTGTGCTGGGGGTACACCTGGGCAGGAGCAGCTGCAGGAAACCTGAGACAGCTTCTGCACCACCTCACTGGTACAGAGCTCCAAGGAATAGTCGGAATTTCAGTCACTGTGACTGAAACCCACAAGGGCAGGGCACTGAGCTCTTCCCTACCCACCTCTCCGTCCCTTCTCCTGGCACTGTCCTGCTGTGATCCCATCTCCAGGCTGGCCACTCTGTGGCCAGTGAGATCAACTGCAAAGGACAAACTCCAGCCCTGAGCCCACCCAGGGGTGTCAACCTTCTCCTGGAGGCCACCAGCCCTTGGCCAATTCTCCCAGCAGAGACTGGTGAGGGATTTTAGGATCTGTGGGAATGTTAGGATCTGTTACAGGTCCCTTACATGGCTAGAGTTGGAAGTAAATCTACTTTGGATCTCATACTGACCAGGAATTATCTCAAAGGCAAACAGTCTTTGTGCCACTAAAATGACTCATGTTCTACAACAGAAGAGCTCTGAATCTAAAGCTGTTACTGGGGGGGACACAGAAATTGTTTTTAGCTTTGGAACTCCTTAAAGCCACCTTGCTTTAGTGACATGGCCCCATGGCTTTGGCATCCTGTGGCTGGGCTCTTTACTGCCTCTAAACCAATTTGAGGAGGGTGAACTAATGTATTTTAATGATGATACAAAATGCTAGGAAATCTCCAGGATCAGCAAAATGCTGTGCACTTGGAAAGCTAAAGAAGCAGAGGAAGGCCAGTCTGGCTGATGTCCACTGACAGTGATGGAGTTACTGCAAGGAATGGAAGCCATAGCCTGTCTTCTCCAAAAGGGAAAAGGGCAGACTCCCCTGGCCAGATCACTGCCAAACCCCATTCAGTTCTCTCCCAAAAGTCCTGAAAAATGTCCTGCCCTTGCTTGAAACACACCCATGCACAGCTTGTCCCTTCCCTCAGTAAAGCAGCTCTTCCACAGTTGTATGTGTGGCCCTGTGGATCTGGGCTACTGCCATCAACATCTGGGCTGGATGAATGCCAAGAGCTCCTGGCTGGTTCTACCTGCATCTTCTAGCAGCTGAAGGTTTCACATTGCTCTTACTTAGCCAATGCCTGAAGGATCAAACCTGTGGATCTCAAGGACATGCACCATTGCCGTGTGTGGGACATGCAAATAAAACCACTGTGCTCTGGTAACTCCACCATGCATTTCCTTACAGCACTTTGCCATAGCTTGAGGTGCCTCAAGAAATGACTTCTCCATTTTATTTTTTTTTTTTTTGGACATACCCATGTTCTGCAAAACAGAAACTGGGAGGGGAAGATTCACCTAATCTGCACATCTTCAAATCCTAAGAAAGAGCAATTCTGGAAAAGTCTGGCAGGCAGGTATTTTTCTGTTCTGTTCTGAAGTGGTTTTCTTCCCTCATCAGAACTCGGGGCCATCGTGCAAAATTGTCCCTTGAGGGATATTTTTTTAATATGCAAAGCCATAACTCTGCTGCAATTCACCAGAAAGAAACGAGCAAAGCTCTTTTCCAAGGCAATTTTGGGCAGCGTGGCCAGCGGAATTCAAAGCACAAAGGGAAGAATCGATGGATAAGTAATGATTTCCAGGCACAGCAGCCAACTCCACCCCACGGGCAGAGCTGGAGCTCCTTCTGCTGGATTGTGCCTCATTCTGCAGCGCGGCTGCAGCTGCACGGAGGGATCGCTCCCAGGGAGGGGCTAGGGAGAGCTGCTCACGAGGAGAACAAGAAAATTCCCAGATTCATAATTTGGCTAGACAAAACTGGTGAGAGATGCTGCGCTGTCACTTGAAATAATGTCTTTTTATAGCACCAGGCAACGTCACTTGGAGCCTTTCGGATTTCTCAGCTCAGAAGGAAACAATTAAAAAGATTTAAAACTGTCTCGTTTTTCCCTTCTAGCTTGGGGGGTGGGGGTTGTGGTTGGTGTTTTTTTCTTTCAAAGTGTCTCTTCTCTTTGAGGTTCCAAGACAGTTTCAGCAGCACGTGAAGCATGCTGGTGACCCACAGGCAATCCACAGGGACTCGTGCAGACGGATCATCCAGCAGGACACGGCCCCTCCCCGGGCTCACACGACACAGACACGGAGAACACGCACATCTCCTCCACATAACCATGGAAACTTGCCTTACAAGCTGTTTACTCCATCCTCCACCTAGGAGATTTTAGCTTATCCTTTGCTCAGCAGTGATTTCTTTGTCCCCACCGTTGCTGTCCAGGTCTCACGGTGCTCATTAGGCAGAGCTGGGGAGGGGACGGTGACATTGCCACCCCTGCTGGCACTCCTGCCCTGGCCAGTGCTGCCTAAGGAACCTTCCAGCTCCCTCACAGCTCAACCAACTGGCATCTTTCAGGAAATGCTCAAAAACACCACAAATTCAGTTTCCTCCTGAATACCATAAGCCCCACACACCTCCGAGAGCACTAATTGTTGCATGGTTAATTACTCCTGTCACAGCAACGAGTTTAAATTAAAGAAACGAGCACAACTGTCTGGGTGGGTCCAGCCCTTTGCCCTGTTCAGCACATTTCACCAGAGGATCTCAAAGCACTGCCCCACACTGCCTGGGCCACGTGCAGGGCTGGCAAAGGCCCGTGTGTCTGAGCTGGCTGTCCCCGAGGTGAGGATGGAGCTGTCAGCAGGAACCCTCTGCCTGCCCAGGCACTCCTGACCAGCTGGATTTCCTCCCTCTACACCTCCCTGCTCAATCACCCAACTCTCACTTTGCTGTATTTGCCCAGCTACAGAGGAATTTCAGCGCTGCCTCGGCCACAACTCTTTACACAGCCAGGATTTCACTCCAGGCTCTGGTATTTGCAGGGATGGACCAGTGAGGAGAACATGCCTTAGCTCCCTTTTCTAACCACGAACCTCCCTTGTCTGTTCAGGAGGGAGAGGGCTGGCTGCAGCTTGAGAAATGCAGGAGGAAAGAGTCATCTCATGTCCTGATGTTCCCCAGACAACCACAACATCTACCTACACACGCTGAGCTAACCCGACCCTCTGGAGTCTATTTATCAAGTCTGCTGCTGCAGCCTGATGTCATTAGAGCAGACATTAAGATAATGATTCCTCGTGTGATAAGAAAAGCTAATCGAGGCAAGATGGAATAAATGATACTGGGGCTTTATCCATCAGAGCTGGGTGAAAACTAATTTCTGCCATCCTGTGTTTGTACAGCCTCCCTCTCCTCCAGCTACCACACAGCTCACTCCATGGCTTTCACAGATGGAAGGGATCAGTTCAGCCCTGGAATGCTGCTACAGCTTCTGGGGAGCATCTCCTTCCTAAAACCCCTCACCAAATCAAGGTGCAGGAGTATGTAGGCTCACAAACTTATTTCAGTGGGAATCTCAACATGTCATTGATGTCATCACCTTGGCTCTTCCCACCAGGGCCATTAATGTCTCACCAAAAAAGTGCCCCGGGGGGACTTACTCAGCAAGTGTCACCAGCACCATCCTCAGAGGCCCCCACACGAGGATTTAGTCCTGATTTGCCTTAGCTGGTAAGAATCTTTTAAATTAAATCTGCCTGGTTCCTGGAGGACGCTGAGGGCTCCAGCTGGATTCTGGATGCCATCAGTGGGATGGTGCAGCATGGAGTGCTGGCAGGATCTGGATTTTACAAACGGGGTAAGCTCTGGGACTGCCCTGAATCTGTGGGGAAATACCACTGACAACACGATCAGCTCCCTCCTTTCACCTCCCCTGCTGCGAAAAAAGGGAAGTGACCCTGATTATCCGAAAATGCAAATGCCCCTCTCTGTTTTCAAGCAGTTGGGCTGTGGTTGCTCAGGCTCTTGCAATCCCCCGAGGCTGTGCCTACACATGTGAATCGATGGGGAAACAAGGCAGGGCCACGTCAATCTTATCGGCAAGGAAGATGCAATAAATGGGATTAAACAGCCCAGAGAAGCAGGTAGGGAGCTTGGTCAGCCCTGTCCTGCCCAGCTCTGCTGTCAGAGGTGCTGGGAGAGCCTCAAGTGCAGAAGTGTGGGCAGTCAGAGAAGCTGTTGTGTGTCTGGGTCAGGGTTTTTATGACATAGTTGGCTGTGAGCTCAAGTGATCAGAAAGGAATAAATTAACAGGAAAATCCAGTGATTCAGAGGGTGTTTGGTGACAGGCCAAGGCGGTTCATGCTGGCTGATGATTTAACCCCTGCTGGGTTTGCATGGCTGAGTGTTTAGGGGCAGGTTTAGTGACAGCATCTTTCTCAGGTGATGCTGCCTGAATCTCTGCTTACCTCATCCCAAAGACTTGTCAGGGCTGGCTCCTGGGGAAGTGTGCACAGGGCAGGGAGAGGAGCTGCATGTGGTGTGGGGCTCAAGAGCTCTCCTGTTGTCAAACACCCCCAGCTCACACTAAGGTCACTTCTTTAAATCTCAACAGACATTTCCTCTTCCAAAAGTGGGAAGGGGTGCTTTAAGAATGGAATCTCCTTCCTGGAAGGGCCTCTGATTCCCTGACACCACTGGCTGGCAGCTGCTAGGAATATGAACAAATATCCCTTCTGTGGACAGGCTGTCCTGCAAGAGGCCAGATGTGGACAGAGCTGGGGACAGAGAGGGAGCTGAGTGTTCCTCCAGGCTGCAAACACCCACCCTTAGAGGGGCATCACAAGTGGCCAGGGAACAGAGGACCCTCATGGAGAGAGGCACTCCACGAGCTTCCGTTTTCAAATGCTTAGAAATGGAAAAATTACCCTGGATTAACCTTTGTCTACACTGAGGATGGACTGGAGATCCACAAGGGATCAATTTTTTAGGCAGTTTTCACTCCTTTAGCCAGTGACAGTGCTGGCAGAAGAGGCCAGTGCCACCCTTATATCCCTTGCTGGGACCCAGGCTCTGCACAGAACCTGCCCCTGCCCTCCTGGGAGGGGCTGTGGTTGTTTTCCTCAGATAAAACAAATTTCTCCCTTTACTTCACCATTTTCAGGAGACACCAGACTGAATTCTGTCCTGAGTTCCCACACTGCTGCTGAAGGAAATCTTCAACAACCAATGCAAAAGGCAACCAGCAGCAACCAGCCCTTTTCTCTGTCACTGGGGTGCAGAGCCAGCACCACCCATTCACTGGATGTCTAATGGACTTAAAGAAGGCCAAAAATTGGTTTAATGTTGTCTTAAGGCACCTGTTCTAATAGCATTACGTTTGCCCAATCCAACAAGGAGTGCAAATCCTGGGATATTGCCCATCATGAAGTGGCTCTGGCAGGGAGCCTGGCCCTGCACACATTGCTGGGCAGAGCCACCAGGGCCCTGCTGCCCCACACAGCACCCTCAGCTGGGCAGCAAACACTTCTTGAAGCACTCAGAGAGTGTTCTCACTTCATCACCTGGGTAAAGGTCCTGTTGGATTAAAAAGCAGAGCTTTAAGGTTTTCTGCTGCTCTCCCCTCTCCTGCTGCAGCCAGCAGAGGTTTAAATGCCTCCTCCTCAAACACATGCCAGCCATCTCCAGAGCAATACTTCTGGGAGGTGTGGTACAACAGTGCATGAAATAAGCAGCAGTTTATACTATTTGAAAAATGTTTTTCTGCTTCACCTCTAACAAAGTTGATTGCATTTTCCATTTCACCTCCTTCACGGCTTTTCTCTCTTCCTTAAGTGTTCTGTGACAGGGGAATTACCATGGTTTCCCATTTAAGAGGTGCAGGGAACAAGTGAGATAATCTAGGAACAAGTCTGTAATAGGCATCCTGTGACACAGGAGCTGGGCTGGCAGCACCTCCAGCTGCTGAGCCCTGCTGCAGCCACTGAGACCATCCTGCATTTAAATAAATTAATACTTCTATTGAATACTGGGACCTGGTCCTCCCTCTGAAGGGCTTCCCTGCTTTTCAGGTACAGCTGATGCTCCAAAAGCAGCTCCAAGCCCTTTCCAAGGCTCCTGTGGTGCTGCAGGAGGGCAGAGGCAGCAGCAGCCCCTGGCACGGGCACACCTGCAGCCCCAAGTGCTGCCAAGGTCTTGGCAAAATAAAATGTTGTCAATATCTTTAAAATGCATAGGGTAAGATTTAAAAAATCAAAAGGCAGCTCTGAGGAGTTTCCTCCTACCTCCCTCTTCTGAACAGGGCCAGCAGCTCCCTGCTCTGGCAGCCTGGAGCCTCTCATTGGGTCTTGGGCACAAGAGAAACTACAGAATAACAAAACTTAGAGTTCTCAGCGTCAATATTTAATTTAATCGACCTGAGACTGGGCTATGATCACCACAGTGTAGGGCAAAGCATACAGAGCTACTGTTTTAATGATCCTGTTTGTTGTTTTTCAGATTTCACATCCTAAAACCAACCAGGCTGTGCTTAACTCGATGCTGGGGTGTGACTGAACTTCTGTCTGGCTTGAGGACTTAATCCCATAAAAAGAACTGCCAGTGCCACAGCCTAAGCTCATCCTTCACTAAAGAAATGCTGACTGCTGTTTTAGGAGCTAATGAATTTCATAGTCCGAGAAGCCCAAGATAACAACCCCTCCTTTTTCATCTCAGAGAGAAAGAGAGAGAAAGACAAAGAGAGCAGACAGAGAGCAATTGCTGTGTAAGACACAAGTCCTGTCAGGCAGATTGTATTTGTCAGGATGCAAGTCCAGTGATTTACGTGGGAATACTGGCAGGCATGCTCAGGCACCTCTCAACTGTGTCACTTACTGGCTGAACAGTACAATTATTAATTAACACCTCCATTAATTAATAATACAGTGAACTGAACAGCTAGCAATAACTGAACCTGGTTTTGTCACGGCAGTCATGCAAGTCAGGCTCTCTCAGTGTGCAGCTCCACGAGCCCTGTGGATGCTCCCGTGCTGAGGGATGGACATGCAGGTGCTGAGGGGCTGGGACAGGGACAGGGGACAGTGTGGCACCCCTGGCCCTGCTCTGGGTGTGCACACTCTGAGCTTTGAACATCTGGCCAGGAGAGTTTTAAAAGAACATCTCAGGAGACAACAGAAGAAGTCAGTAGAGAGGAGAAGACTGATGACAATGGAGAGACACAGCAAACCAAGGAGTTCACAGCTGGCCTGGCAAACCACTCCTGGACCAGCAAAGCCAGTAGACAACACACAGGTGAGGCAGAAAGCAAAGAGCTCCTTCAACTTCTGCAAAACCCCCCAAAACACCTGCACAGAGCGGGGACCAACCTGCCTGCACCTGAGCTGAGCCAAGCCTTGAGGAGCTCTCTCAGAACCCACTTGCAGGCCTACTGGTGCTATGGTACTTTGGTAAGAAATCAATACATCCATGACTGTGTGAAGCTTTGGAGAACTTGAGGAATGACCTCTCTGACCTTCTCTCTGTGTTGAGTATTTCCAAACCTGTAGCTGCAAGAGTTATTGCGAGAGAGAATAAACGCTGGCTTTGGCCAGTTGAGATTCTGGTTGCAGCCTGCCTGGCTGGGGAAATGAATCTGACATTCCAGAGATAAAATGTCTTCACTAAAATACTTTATTTCCTAGAGTTGATGCTACTGTGCTGTCTTGAAAAAGTTACAGGCAGCCCCAGGAAACAAGAGTGTCCCTTTCCTTTCCAGCAGCAGGAAAGGGGTACTCCCTCCCCAGTTCCAGCATTTTAGCTTTTTTTTTTTTTTTTTT
>WEIU01021181.1:204213-230742 GCA_013389925.1 Aegithalos caudatus
TTTTTTTTTTGCTTTTTTTTTGTTGTTTTTTTGGGTTTTTTTGCTAATAGGAGACTTTGGGAATTAGCAGAACCTCGACACACCTCCGCACTCACTCCCATTTCAGCCTGAGATAAACAACTGAGATAGATTTCTGCCCCCAGGGACAGCTTCTGGACATCAGACTGGAGACACGAGATCAAATTCATCTCTGGTGCAGTCCCACCGGCTCTCACCCACCTTCGACCAGAGATTAATTTGGCCCACAGATACATTACGGGAGGATACAAAGCACAAACGGTATTTGATATAAAAAGAGAAGGGAGGGGAAGTTGAGGGGATGCTGGATCCTAGCCCAGCAGGATTCAGCCCAGCCCCACCCTCACATCACCAGGCACAGAGCGTGTTGCCGGTTACCTTTTTGCTTACTGACTTTCTTTACTGTCATTGCCGCTTGTCGCTTTTGATTCTCAGAAATTTCAAAGCCTGGAAAAGGGAACACGGCAAACACAATTCAGAAGGTTGCTCACAAAGCCTCGTTTCCTTTTGGGGAGGGGGATGCTCTGCACTGTTTCCAAACACGGAATGCTCTGAGTGTTCTACTGAAAAGCAACTCTTCCTTGGCCTCCTAATCTCACTTGTGCAGGGGCTGGATAAAAAGTAAGATTAGAGCTATCTTTATTAATACAGTGTCGTAAATAAGCTCTGTGCTTTAGAGCTGAGCAGCAAACTGAGCCTGGACTGACACTGGTCACAGTCAGCTTTGGGGCTGGTGCAAGGGAAGGGCTGTCACTGACTTTGCTGCCTCCCCTCTGCATGAAACATCCTTAACCAGAGCAGGAGGATGCAGCCAGGAGACCCTGAGGGTGGATGGCCAAAAACTTCCCTCTCCCACACACCCACAGAGCTCCAGGCTTGAGCTATGGGCAGAATTTGTTTACTGAGGGCCAAAAAGAACAGTAACTCAAATTAGGAAAGAGACCTATTTATGACTAGGAGAGCAACCAAGGACATTTCAACAAGGTTGAACTGTAATTCTACCACAAAGAAAATGTGGGCTCCTCCACCCATTGGGGCTAAATTAAACACTACCAACAACCTCCTTTCAGATTGATTTCCACATTCCTCACCTATCTTTTCATCTTCTTTTACCATCTTCCTTTCTTCTCTGAAAGCTCTAAGCCATCGTAACTTCTCCTCCAGTTTCTTGGCAAAGAATAAGTGCATTTCCTCAGTCTCCTTGTTATGCAGTTTGAAGGCATTCTTCATGCTGACATTGAAGTCATCATCTCTCCCATCTTCTATATCCACCACTTCATATTTATCCATGTCTATGCGCCCTTTGTAATACAGGATATCCCTTCGGATCAGATCCTGCAGAGGGAAAGGGAGACAGTCATGATGGGGGGATCTCATGGAGAGCCTGAGCTCAGCAGGGAATTCCTGGGAGAGCTGAGGAGAGAAAGAAGTGCTGGTGAAACCTGCTCAGATCCCTCAAATCCTGGGAGAGCTGAGGAGAGGAAGAAATGCTGGTGAAACCTGCTCAGACCCTTCAATTCCCGGGAGAAATGAGGAGAGAAAGAAATGCTGGTGAAACCTGCTCAGATCCTTCAGTTCCTGGGAGAAATGAGAAAAGTGCTGGTGAAACCTGCTCAGATCCTTCAGTTCCTGGGAGAAATGAGGAGAGAAAGAAATGCTGGTGAAACCTGCTCAGACCCTTCCAGCCTCACCTGCTGTGAACACATCTCTTGCTGGCCAGACCATGGGCAGAGGAACAAAACTCAGATGCTTGAGCTGCAAAGTTGAGTTTGTAGGCACCAAGAACTGCCCCTGAGCAGGTGCCATGCTCCAGCATTTCCCTGTGGGAGGTTCTGCTCCACAGGGTGAGGAATGTGAGGCCCAGCAGGGCCCAGAGCTGTCACAGGCACTGGCAGAGCCATCCCTGCTCTGCAGCACAGGATGCCCAGCCCACATCTGTTTTCCACACACATTCCCACACCCAGGTGGGTCTGGTCTCTGCCCCTTGTCCTTGGGGCCCATTTTCCATTCAAACACAGCTCCCTGGTGAGAAACCACCCTGATCTCAGCTCAGGCCACTCCTAACCTACCTCTGATCTCATTCCAACCTGGATTTAACCTCTTGATCCAGCTTCATTTTTTTCTTTTTCTCTCCTTGATAATTATAACCTTTCCAACCAAACCAGTTCATGCTCATCTCCCTTCTCAGTTGGTTATTCCCTGTTTTTCAGCAACAGCTCATTTCTCTGTGTTGGGAGGGGGAAAGTCAATTCCCCACTGGCCCCACATCTCTGTGCCTGTTATCTCAGATAACAGAAGATGATCATCAGAAAACAGAATGTTAATTCTCCAGTCGTGGCCACACAAGGTGACTCAATTTACTTAAAACCAAATTCAGCAACACACCATCAAGATTTCCTTCCTCTAACCAGTCTCAAAAGCAATATTTAGGTATATTAAATCAATTTAACCTAAATACCTTTGGATTTTTCAGCATGCCCAAAAGATAAATGCTATGTCAAAGGATTCATTTGAGAGGAAAAATGAAGGCAATGTACAGCATTCTTTTATTGAAATAATATTTAGCAGTGAGGCTTTTTCAAGATAAGCAGTAGGTACTATTTTAAACAAATTAATCTTGGAAAATAAACTCTACATCATAATGATTTAGCAAACTTGCTCATGAATCTGCCAGACAGGATTAACTATCACAAGACTGGCCAGAAGCTCACAGGCTTTAAATCCTCACTCCTTCCTTTGGAATATTCTGGGCAGTGGGGAGGGGGAATTCCATTAACAAATACCTTGTACAAAAAACTTCCTCTGCTGTAGGCCTGGAAAAGTGCTGGTCCAAAATGTAAGAAAAAGGTTTTCAGGTATTCCAGGCTGAACTGAGAACCTCCAGAACCAACCCCAAGAGACCATGCTCCTGCAAGGATGGATCCAGTGGGGCTTTCCAGGCAATCTTCACAATTTTGGAGAGATTTGTTCATAAAGGTATTACAAGAATCAACAATCACAAGCTCTGTGCACTGTTTCTTTCCTTACACACAGTAAATACATTTTCCCCCTCTTATCCCCCCTATTTTGACTCAGAAAACATTATCAGCTATTTTTAATACTACTGCCAAATGAATGCTTTACCAGCTTTGTGCTTCCAGAGGACAATGCATGGGTTTGGATATGTCTGACTGAGCTGCTCCACACATTTGCTGTCCCTCTCTCCAGTGAGGCTCCTGAGATGCTGAGCACTGGATGTGAGGATCAAGGTGTTGCCCAGGAGTTCCTGAAGGAGCAGTGAGGAGATAATGGAATCCTACAAGTGCCTCTGGAGATCAAATGGCCCCACAGGTTAGTGCTGCTAAAATGCAGGAGTGGGGAGGCAGCAGCTCAGCTGCAGAGGAGGAAATACCATGGTTTGGCTGAGCAAAGGAAAGACAAGAGCACAAAGCTCCTGTCTGCCACTGCCACTGTCATGTGGAGAAGGGAATTCAAGAATGACTCCAGAAGAAATGGGTCATCTTTCCTCCCAGTGCTTTCCTTCAAAAGAAGGACTATTCCTCACTTGTTGGCCATGAACTCCACACTGGTACCCTGAATTTGTAAGAAGAACTTTATTCCCCACACAAACATCTCATGAGCAGCACGTGCCTGGACATGGACTTTGTCCACAGCTGGTTCTAGAAAGTTCAGTCCATAGGTTAAGAACTTTAACTGCATAACTTCATTTTAATGGACTCAGCATTTCCTACTATCATTCTCCCTTCTTCTTGCCAACACTCAGTGAATGGCAGCTCTCATTATAGAGATTATATTTATTATTTCCCAACTCACTAAATTTTAACACCCATAATATGGGAAGCACAATAATTATTTGCTCTGTGGATATTTTATCACAGCTTTATCACAACAATAACAGACACTACTCAGCTCCTTAGTAAAGCAGGGCCCTCTTCAAACACCTTGCACTGTAACTGAGCTCAAGAAAATGCTCAAGAAAATCTGGCCTACAGCAGACAGCAAACAAGGCCAAACCCTCATTTTAAGGAGCTATTTATGCATGTGGACAAGAGGATAGAAATTGAGAGAGCACAGAGGCCATGAAGGGAGAGTGCTTGTGTGCTCTCTGCCAGGTGCAGCAGCAGTGCTCAGACAGGAGCTGCTCCTCACACCACTCTGTCCAGCACTGTTCTGTCCTTTTCCCAGCATATCCATGGAGTCAAAGAAAACAAGAGATCAAGGGAAGCAGCTGTGAGGCTGAGGAGGGAGATGGATTCTTCCACCAGCCTGGTGTAAGCACTGTGTGGCAGGACAAAGCAGATCCATGCACAAAAATGGAGATTTATCTGCCCCAGAAGCTGAGAGGAGCTCTGGCTTTGTGGGGGACAGGAATGCTGCTCCTGCTTCTGGTTATCCAGGGATATATGAGACAACCAGAATGAGAGCAATGAAGAAATCATTAATCTCTAGGACACAGCTTTGTTCACAGGCTGGCTCTGTTTGTTTGGTGCTGTTTGTTATCCTGCCCGTGGCTCAGCCAGGGTGACCACTGCCTGCTCTGCACTGGCCACTTCTGAATGTCACACGAGATTATTTCTTGTAGTTAAATCAGGCAAGAGCAAGAAAACATAAAAACCCCCAGAAAGACTCTCAAAAGCCTTATCAGTGGGGAAAGGCCAAAGAAATGGAGCTGTTTAATCTAGAAAGGCCATAACTAAAAAGGAATGTGCTGTTGGTATTCCAGTATGTAAAAGCTGCTCCTGATGATCAATTATTCTCCATTTTGATTGTGGCTTGGCTTAATTTACCACAAGGGAGAACAGGATTAGAAAGTTTGGAAAAAAAAAATGTTTCTGTCTAGAAGAGTAGTTAAACCATAGAACAGAAAAAATAGGGAAATCTTGGGATGGCATTCCTGGGGGATTTTCAAAAGAAGGTTAGACAAACATCCATCAGAGATGATCTGAGTGTGCTTAATCCTGCAAAGGGAATAGCTGCTCTCCTGGGGTCCTGGAGGGTGTGTGAGAGGAGGTGCCAGATGGAGCAGGGCTGGGAGCAGGTAGGATGAGCAGGACCTGGGGCAGTGTGGGGATGGCAGCAGTGGCACAGACCTGCAGCCTCTGCACAGCATCCAGCCTGCCTGCCTGCCTCTAAAGGAAATTGATGCATCTGGGTCATTTGCACTTATTTGTCTAAATATGATCTTTTTTTTTTACCCTACAGCTTCTACGATTTCCTTTTCTTCCCCTGGCTGAGGTTAATTAAGCTCTTCTGAATAATGCTCGGCAGTCTGTTCACGTAATCTGTACTAAGGATTCACAAGGAAAAGATGAAGCCAAAAAAAGTGCTTTGACAAGAGCACAAAGCAAAGTTCTGGCACATTACATAAGCCCCCCACAGCTCTGCTCTCGGGGTGCTCAGGGCTGGGGTTTGGGGCCATGCTCAGGGCCACCCCTGTGCCACCCCCAGCACTGTCCCCTCCTGGCAGGGGGAAGGTGACTTTATGTAACTGTGCTTGGAAGGAAAGGAATCTCCTCTGTGGCCAGCATTAGGAAAGCAAGGCTGAGCTTTATTGGAAGTCCTGGAAGCTGGGATGGGCCCCCACAGTGAATTATGCTCCTGTTGCAGTGGATTTGGACAGCTGCAGGAAGGATTGCACCTGTAAATCACTGTTCAGTAGCTCTCTGACTCCTACTTGCCTTCTGCACTGCTTCTCCTGCTCTCTGGTTTTCATCTCTAACTTTTCCCTGCCCCACGAGCCCAGAGCACAGCTCCTTGTGCCTGGCACTGCCTGTGGGAGAGGAAAGGTCCAACCTCCCCCCAGACACCCAAGGGAAAAGAACAACAATGACAGGGAGGGCAATCTGCAGGCAGCAGTGCAGAATGGCCTCACAACCAGGAGCCTTTCAGGGCTTTCAGCAGCACAGGGCACCCGAGGAGGAAAGGAGCTCCTGAGAGCACCTGGCCTGCTCCCAGACCTTCATCCCACGTGTGCAGCATTCCAGGAGTTTCATACTCCTGCCATTAACTCCTGAGGGTGTGTACAGGGGTGGATGGGGAGGCCCCCAGCAAGGTTTGGATTTAGGATGGTGCCTTTCCTCAGGAGCTGTGGGTTACTCTCTGCTAGGTCACACTCGACTCCTCATGCGTGAAACAAATCAGCCATGAAACACAAATGGAGAAAGAGCCATTTCCAGCTGTGAGTCATTAGATCCCTCTTAGGAGCTGACAGGCCAGGAGATGCCAGCCACAGAATAATCCATTACAAGTTCCTCCCTGCCTATGTAGGTTATTGGTGCTCCTGTTTGTCAAACCCTGCATATTCCAGAGGCAAAGGGGTTTCAAAATGACTCTGGGAGGAATTATGTGCTCTGAGGGCATGGATGCAGCCAGGCCCTGTGAGGGCAGCTCTGGGGGCTCCAGCTGAAATGACATTTCTCCCTCAGCCCTTCCCCATCTCTACCATGGGATAATGACATTTATTTATGGTACAGATCAATGGGGAGCTCTAAGGAATCTGTGAGAGATGCACTGGAGGCTCTGATGGTGGATCTCTAACAGCTCAGAGATGGGTGGGAACAGCTCAGCATTTCCCATGCCTTGGGATCAGAGCCAGCAGAGCCAAGGGGGGCAGAGGAGGCAAGGACAGCACAGAACAGCCCCTTCAGCCCTGACAGGCACCGGGAGGAGAAGGAACAGGCAACAGGGTGGCTTTTCCAACAGGGATCATCACTCCAACCCCACCAGCTTTACAGAACATCAGCAGTGCCCTGGAGCCACAGGGGACATCCCTGTCCTGGGGCCAGGGAGGGCACTGCCCTGCTCTGCCCTGGCCTGGGGCAGCCTCACCTCCAGGGCTGGGGCACTTTTGGGCACAACAATATAAAAAAGACATTTAGCCACTGGAGAGCATCCAAAGGAAGCCATGAGGATGGGGAAGGCTCTGAAGGGGCCTGGAGGAGCAGCTGAGGGCACCTGGTTTTTCAGCTGGAGGGGACTGAGGGGAGACCTCAGCAAGGTCTTTGACACCCTCCCAAGAGCCAGCAGAGGGGCAGCTCTGATCCCTGCACTTGTGAGCAAGGACAGCACCCAGGGAAGGGCTGGAGCTGTGTCAGGGCAGGTTAGGTTGGATTTCAGGAAAGGTTCTTCCCCCAGAGGGTGCTGGCACTGCCCAGGCTCCCCAGGGAATGGGCACAGCCCCGAGGCTGCCAGAGCTCCAGGAGAGTTTGGACAAAGCTCCCAGGGATGCCCAGGGTGGGATTTTTCGGGGGTCTGTGCAGGGATGATAAGCAGCAATCCCTGCAGATCCCCTCACCAGAGATGAGGGGTTCCCCAGTGTCCAGGGGAGAAGAGCCAGCCAAGGATGGACACAGCCCCAGGCCAGTCCTGCCCTTGCTGAGCAGCTGCCATGGAACAGGTGATGGCCATGGAACAGCTGGTGCTGGGATTGGGCAAAGACTAAGCCAGGGCTGACAATAACTGCACCCAAACACCAGCTCATGATCTGGGAAAGGCAGAGGTTTGGAAGTGGCTGAGCTGCCTTTTGCTCTGAGCTGGGGGTGGGTCTCAGACCCCTCTCTGTGATTCCCCACTGGCCTGGGCACTGACTTGCAGAGCAGAGGAGCAGAGTTTTCCAACATACTCCTGCAATTTGTCCTGATTTTCCTGCCTGCCTGTTCTCTCTCTTCCCTCTGCCCAGCCTGCCGTGAGCAATGTGAGCATGGCACGCTGCCACTTTGCCATGTCTTTGGGTATCTTTAGTCATGAGGGCTTTCAACGTTCTTTGACTTTTTAAAAAAAGATTCCAAGCCTACATTTTTAAAGTCTAATTTACCTTAAAGAGACCCTTTGACGAAAGCAGCCTGGCCTGCTTTTCATGAACACCAAGGGGACAGTTTTCTGTAGCATTTGGACATTTAATTTAACCCTGCAGTGGGGCTGAGTGCTCAGATGGAACAGTGACAGTGACACATGGCAGAGCTCAGTGAAGCACCACACTGGGCCTCTCCTCAGTCCATAAAGCTCAATGAACCCTCTGGAGTGTTTTTGTCCTAAATATTCTCGATATCAGAAAATAAATCTAAGCCCTGCTAAGGGTTTGGATGCCAGAGCCTGCGTGAGCTTTGCTCCGAGCCCTCGGACACAGCAGCTGGGGCTGAGGGAAATGGGATCTGCTCAGCCCAGACAGGACTGGATGGATGCTGTCAGGGACAGGGGGATGTCCCAAACCCCCAAACCCTCTCAGCCACTCTCTTCCCAGCCCCAAGTGGCCAGGAGAGTCCCTGGGGGAGCCGAGAGGTCGGTGCTCTCTGTTTATGTAATTCCTCCTGCACAAGGACAGCTGTGCTGGGGAGGTCGGCAGAGCCCTGCCAAATTATTCAGCACTGTCTGTCTCCTGAGTTTGGGCAGAGACACTGGATTCATCCTGGGCAGCTCTGTCTGTCTCCTGATTTTAGGCAGAGACACTGGATTCATCCTGGGCAGCTCTGTCTGTCTCCTGAGTTTGGGCAGAGACACTGGATTCATCTTGGGCAGCTCTGTCTCCTGATTTTAGGCAGAGACACTGGATTCATCCTGGGCAGCTCTGTCTGTCTCCTGAGTTTGGGCAGAGATGTTGGATTCATCCTGGGCAGCTCCCGGAGCTGTGGTGTGGGATCCGAGAGGGGGAGGCTGGAGCTGGCAGTGTTTGTGTGGAAATGCTGTTTTCATTCCATGGATTCAGTGCAGCAGCACTGGCATTTTGATGCCTTGTTCCACCCTGAGCCCAACCCCTCTGGATGCCAGGGCAGGTGCCTTTCTGAGGGCCTGCTGACAGCAGGGGATGGGGAAGCCTTGTGCAGCCACGTCACTGCTCTGCACTGCCCTGCTGGCCTCTCCTGCTGCTCCCAGGGGCTGCTGATGCAAGGCCACAGCTGCAGGGGTGAGTTTTCAGCTCTGGAGGTTTGCCTGTGGGCCAAATTCACACCCACTGCAATTCCAGGAGCGGTAAGTGAGGCACAGAGTGTTTTGCAGGGCATCCTGCAAATCTGTACTGTCACAGGAGGCTAAACCTGACCCCTGCCCAGACAATCACACAGATGGTGGAAGGCTCCAAATTCAGCCCTTTCTGGATTTTAGCACTCCTCCTGCTGGCTCCTCCAGTCCCTGTGGATCCTGCTCTTCCCTCTCTGCCCCCAGGCAGTGGAAGGGCAGCAGGTTCCAGGTCAGCAGGATCCCCCTGTGACACGAGGCCCTGTGACACTGCTCATGCCACCTGCACAGCCCTGCAGTCTCATTCAGGCCGTGGGACCATTCACAGGAGTGTGTTCTTCCCTGGAGTACCCCTGGCTGGAAGCTGGAGTGCTGTTTCATAACTGGTTTTAACCTATAGCCTGTTACTTGCTGGACTTGCCTTCCTTGGCTGTCTGCTGGCCAAGGGACTGGTGAAGCACCCAAATTCCCTTCCCTGCTCCATGGACCCACAGAAACCTCCTGCCTGCAGACAGCACCAGCTGGGCAAGAGCACGGGGCTCAGTGGGGCTGGGGAAACACTGCTCTCCAAAAACTTCATTTCACACTTTGTGACCAAGCCACTGTGCTCTCTTTGGTCGTCTCTGTGCTCACCTCACAGAGCCATGGAATATCCTGAGCTGGAAGGGACCCACAAGGATCAGCAGCATCCAACTCCTGGCCCTGCACAGACACCCCAGGGATCACCCCAGCTCCAGCAGCAGGCTCAGCCTGGCAGGGCAGCACCAAGTGTCTCCTGAGGTGCTGAAACCCAGCCTGACCCATTTCCCCACCCTGCTCAGGCCCAAAATGTGGTGTTTTGTGGAGATCTGTGTTACTGGGAGGAAAAGAGAAGAGCTGGGAGGTGCTGATGAAGTCAAAAAACCACTTAAGTATTAAGAACTGTCCCAGGGCTGCTGTGTGTTTGCAAACAAGATTTTTGGCTGGTCCCACAGGCCCTCTTTAGCCTGTAATAAAATCAGGGTTGTTGTTTTGGTGCAGAGATCTCCTCGGTGTTTCCAACAGAAGCTACACGGGAGCTAGACCTTCTTCCACTGAAAAGACTCAGAAATGTCTCTTTTATCTTCCCATTTGGAAACCTGGGCTGCAATGGAGTCTGACAGGATGATTTTATTTACTCCATCTCCTGTAGCACCGCTATTTCTGGCTGGCTGTCTGGCTACTGCCATTAAACTGGTCTCATTTTGCTTCCCATCCAACCTGCTTTGCTCAGGCAGCTCAAGGGAAGACAGCAACAGCAATAAACCACAAGCTGGAGCTTGCATTGCCTCCTGATTACAAGAGACACATAAAAAGCACAAATGAAAACTAAATGTGTTTCATGCAGTCACTGATCTTTCTGAGCTGTCAGAAAACACTAAACACTGGTGCCCCATCAAGGACTGCTCAGCTCTTGGTGAAAGGAAAGTGGAATTTAGAGCAGGAGCTCTGTTAACCCTTCCTGCTTCACACTGACATGCCCAGCCTCATGCCACAGTGCCCTGGAGCTCGTTGGGGGAATTCAAATTATTACCCAGAACAGAAAAAAGAAGATCCTCATCTGCTAAGAACCTCGAGCATCCCCAAAGTGCTCATAATTAATGCTGTGTGTCACAGGCCTGGATGTTAAGCACCATGATTTGCAAATCTAAAGCATCTCCGTGTCAAACTCCCTCAACTTCAGGGTGATAAGGAAAGTGGACCCTGTGCCTTTAAGGCAACATCTTTTAGTGTTACCATCATCCAGGATTGCCTTCATTCCTTGGTAATTATGGCCAGCATCTCAAAATAGGCATTTTTCTCCTGATTATACACATATGGCAAGGCACACTGAGGCACTGCCTGCTTCCTGCCCAGCCTATTCCCTTCTGCCTTCCCAAAAGGCAGCTCTCAGTTAGGGTATCCAACCAACCCTTTGGACAAGGCACCACTTTTTGTCCTCATGCCCACAGCAGTGTCCCAGCCTGTGCTTCAGGAAACATGGGCAGAAATTCATTGGGAGAGTTTCACATTGATCCAACAGCTGAAAGTCACCTGGCTTTGCAAGGAAAACCTGGGTCCTGAGCTCTCCCAGTGGCTCTGGATCAGGAACTGTAGCATCCACACTGGTTTCAGTTTGCTGAACCCTGAAATAGCTGGCAAGGCCATTTCATCTGATCAAACTCCTCACTGCCTGGCACCAGGGAAGAACTCAGTGGTGATGTTAGGAAGGGACCTGTACTGTCTCTGGTGGCAAAATCTAAGCCAAAGAGACTTATCTGTAAAGCCTGGGAACCATTTTTGTGAAAATTATCACACACAAGTTGCTCTGCAAGGTGCCTGCCATGGTGTCAGCTTCTCCATTTGCTGCAGCCCTTGGAAATCTTAATGCAGCTTTCCTGCTTGGAAGAAAGACTTCAGTACACCCAGAGTGGTGGAAATAACATCTGCCAAGCACATTGGAGTGCAGCCCTGGGTAATCACTCATTTCCCAGCCCAGGTCTCTGTCTGAATGTGTAGTGGTCATGGAAATGCATTCAGGAATTCCCAGTTTGAAGGTGTAAAAAGCAGGCAACAACCAGGTGATAATGTCAGGAACAATCATCCTGAGAGTTATTCCCCCTCACAGGAATGCCTTGGCCAGGTGTCCAAAAAAAATTTTAAAAAGGGTTTTGAAAGCTTGAAACATTTTCAGACACCAAGAGAAAGGGGTGGCAGAGCCTCTGGAGAGGAGGGCACGAGCACAGCAGATGGGGTTGGTCTGGAAATGTGTCACCTGCTGCTGAAAGCACTGGGAATACCTGCACAGCCAGCAGCATTCCTTCCTCAGGGAACACTGGATAGGCCAGCAGGAAAAACCCTCATCTTCCACTGCATGAGCTGTGAGCAGGAACCTGCAGGGAGAACCCACAGGGGAACAAGGTTTGGAATAATGGAGCTCACAGGGAATGTCAGCAGCAGAACTGTCACAGACCTCTGGGACAGTTTGATATCAAACTCTGATCCACCTGAATATCAGGGGATGCAAACACCTCCACAGGCCAGCAAGGAGAGGAGGATGTGCAGGTAACTGCAGTGAAGACCTGGAGGGATCCTGTCTGAAATGTGTTTGCCTTCTAAAGCCACTTGGGGTATCTCCCATGCCTTCATCAAACTGAAGCCTCTGTGGCATATTTAAATATGGAATCAGCTCCTAATCTCTATTAAAAATCTCTTTGGGCCAACAGAGACATAAAAATCAACCATAATGATTTTAATAAAAGTATTTTCATACAGACTGTGTCATGATGAGGGATGTATCATACCTATTAGTTTATTATACCTAGAGAAAATCCCAAAATGCAGATTTTCTGAAGATGCACTGAGATGTGCCATCCTAAGTGGTTCCAAAGCTGCTCTCAGAGGTGTGTGGATCATATTCCATCCCTCAGTTTTAGAGCAGGGGGTAAGGAAGGATGGCCCCAGCTTCCCAAACCTCGAGGTAAATGGTGCCTCCCTGGGGACCCCAGCTCTGAAGCAGAGCTGATCCTGCCTCTTGGCATCTGCCAGGGAGGTCTAGACAGCACAGACTACAAGCCACTCATATTTATTTTATATAAGGGAAGCATGGTCTCAAAATGTGAGCTAACACTCCTCTGAATTTCAGATTTGGAACCCCATTCTGAATAAAGGAAAGAATGATCAGGATGGAGCAGCTGGAACCTCATCCCCCCTCCTACCCCAACTCTGCAAAGCAGCAGCTGCAGTTTGATGCTGCAACAGAGACCCAGAGGGAGAACCTGCAGTGGGCTCTGAGCCCTGTGCCCACGGGGTCACCAGAGGGGCTGCCACCCTCTGCCTGCCACCCCCGAGCTGGGGACACACACTGTGCCACCAGGCCTTGGCAGCTCCTGACACAGACCCCCAGCAAAACCCACAAGGTGCTTTCCAAGCAGCACCTCCACAGTTCCCAAAATGCCTTTTCCACGCAGAAGGGAGGAGGACAGGGTCACACTAACACTGTCTGAGCTCTGATGGAACCCTGCAGGCCCCAGCTGTGAATTGCTCTCCACTTGTGCTGATGGCCACAGAAATCCCAGCCCTGATTTTCCCAGAGTTAAGGGAATGCTCAAAACCTCTCTGGACCAGACCCAGACTGGATGCTGCCTTCTGAATTGGAAATTCAGGGTCACAATCAAAGAGGAGGAGGTCAGCATTAAGAAGGAAAGCAGCTGTGCACCTCCAGACTCATTGCAGCTCTCACTGCTGCTCCGTGGCTGTCTCTGCACAGGGCTGGGCAAGGAGGGAAAGGCACAACGAGGAGCAGGGGAAAACAAGCACAGGCATTCCAGAAGGCAGAATTTCAGTCAACCATGACTCAGGAGAAGAAAAGTGCCACCCACTGCAGTGCCCAGGCCGCAGAGGGGGCAGTGATGCTGTGCTGAGTCAGGAGCCACCCACGCCCCCACCCACAGCATTCCTGCCCTGCCAGGGCCTCCTCAGAGGGTGCCAGGCTCAGCCTGTCCTGAGCCCGGGCTGTGACAGGCACACAGCCCTGTGCTGTCCCAGGGACACCCCCTGCACTGCTCTGTGTGGCTGCAGGGAGTGACAGCAAATGCTGAGCTGTCACAGCCAGGACTCAGGAGCTCTGTCCCTTCGTGTCACACAGGCGTGGTGGCACTGAGCTGGGGTCACCTCGGTGGGACACAGGGCTACCAGAGCTGCTGCTGGACACAGTTTCTGTGGATCACTGCTATTAACACCACAGCACAGCAGCAGCAGCATCCTGCACTGTCCTCCCACCTTCTCCCTGGGTTCCAGAGCAGGGAGGGGCCCTGTAAACCCAGCAGAGACAGGAGGATGAGGTTTAAAAAGCCTCTCCCCGAGTGCCAGCACAGACACCCAGCACAGCCTGGCTGCTGCTCATCACCATCTCAATGCAGCAATTGGGCTGTCAGCCCCCGTGCCAGGTTCTGTAGTTCATACAGGAATTGCAGGGCTATCTAATCCCAAATCATACACTGCAGCCAAAACCTACAACGAGAAGGGAGGCAACGAGCCAAACCAGGGGCACATGAGATAAAGGCATGAAAAGAGCAAGAGGAGGCTGGATTTGCAGCGAGTACAGCAATCCCTCTATCACAGAGTGCTCCCCACCCTGAGCATGCAGGCTGCCCTTCCTCAGGGCTCTCCACGTGGAGCCAGCAGCCAGCGTGCCCTGAAAACCACTCTGGACTGGCAAGCCTGCCCACAGCATGCCCTTAGCTGTGTCCTTACCTTCTTGCAGAGAACCATCTGGTGATCAAAGAGAAAGAAAACTCGCTGCTGGTTCCGTCCATAAGGCTGGTAAATCCAGGACATCTCTCCCGTGTAGATCAGCTCCGAGCTGCGGTCCAAGATATCATCTCCCTGGAGGGCACAGGGAACCAGGCTGAGTCAACTGCACTGAGGAGTTTGTCTTTGCACGATGGGGAGAAGCAGCAATTTAATAAGGTTTTGGCCCTTCTGCAGCTCTCAAAGCCACCCCATCTGATTTCAGACCAGAAAGTGGGATTGGGGGATAATTCTGAAGGAAGGGGAATAAATGAAGGAGGGGGGGATGCTTGGAACATGGTCACTACAGCTCACACGGCAATGGGGAAAGAGCTGCCCCAGACACTGTCCCCACTCCCCTCTCCAGGTACCCCCAGACCCTTGGATCTTGCTGTAGGTGCTGGTGGCATCAGGAAAACAAAGCCCCTTCCTCCTGCCCACCCCAGAGGCACTTGGAATTCAGGGCACCCAATTCCCTGCACACCCTCCCTTTAACACAGCATCCCAAAGCACTTCCCCTCCTGAAATCTCCAGCCAGCTACCAAAGCCTGGGACACACTGGGAGATCAGCTCCCCATCTCTGAGGCTGCCAGAATTCAGCCCTCTGCATTGCTGCCTCTCCTCTCACTCATCCAGGCACTGCCAGTCCCTTCTCCTATAGCTCATTAGAGCTCCAGCTCCAAAATGCTGTCAGGACCACCCTGGCTCTCGTGGCAGCCCCTGTTTCCCCAGCTGGCCAGGCCTCCCTGCTGGCTGCCAGAGTGCCCTCACCCTTCCCTGCCTCCGGCTAACGCTTGTTTTCCTCTCCCGAGTTTTTTTTTTTAAGGATTCATGAGCAGATGGTCTTGAAAACACAGCTCTCTCTCTCCCACTCTCTGAGAGAACAAATGCAGTCACCCTCCACTAATTGGAATGAGCTGGACTTTTTAAAAAGTTAATTAAAATCTATTTATTAAAAATGGGTGAATTCACCACCACCTGCCCTGTGGGCATCTCGGCGGAGCAGCGCAGAAGGAGGCGGGATGGCTCCAGCTGAAAGGTGAGGAGCAGCACTCAGGAGCAGGATTCAGGAACAAGACACAGAAGAGCTTATTTTTTTTTTCTTATTGGCTGTGAACTACTGCAGTTCTGGCTTTGATGCCAAGCTGGAACCAATATCTGGGACGAGAGCATCCCAAAAATCTCAGCAAACAGCTTGTCAAGGTTCAGCCAGCTATGGGGGGCATCAGGCTAGACACACACTGCTGGTGCTGCTCACACTAGCCAAGGCAGCCAGGAGCCCCCCCAGACCTGGTTCTGAGGTGAGGATTTCAAAGTGCTGCTCAGGTAAATGTGTAATTAACCTCTCAGCATTGATTGGGAGTGACCGCCTGTGTCCCCGGGCCCTGTGACAACAGCAGCTTCATTAAGTCACTGCATCATCAAGCTGCAGCACAGACTTCCAAATCACCTCAGCCAGGGCTTTATCCACCTCCCTGCCTCACCCCTGTGCCTGTGCTGTCCCAGGGGCTAAGGAGGGATGTCATTCCAGGGATTCAGAGGGTCACTGCCCAAAGGGATGGGTGCCACCACCCAGTGCCTGCGTGGGGTCCCACTTCAGCCTGGCCAGAGCCCAGGGACCAAATGCTGCTGCCACAGCCCAGGGGGACATGAGCTCCACAACAAGAAGCCTCTGAAGGAAACACACCAGTTCCAGAAATTGTGAGCCTTCCTGGCCACACATGAGCTTACATGAAGAAAATTCCCACAAGCCTATGGATGGGAGCTTTAGGAGAGGGGGCGAGCTTAGGAGAGGCTGGCTGCTAAAAATAGAAAGGCAGCTTTGTCTTTTACTCCTGTGGTAGCATCTGAAGCCTGAGGACACACAGAGGGCTCTGTAAACACTTCTACTTGATTAGCTGAATCCAAACTGTGTAGTCCCTGCAAGCAACATAACCCAAAAACATCCAGATCCGAAATGATGGGATTTGTATTGCATTTCTTATGTGGGGAAAACAATTTCTATATCCAGTCCATAGGCTAGAAATAGCTGATTTCCCACTTGGGGTGAGAAAATTGGGAAACAGAGATTGCAGAGTTTGGGACTGGCCAAGAGCAGCGTGTCCATGGTCCTGCCCCGCTCCTGCAGCCTGGGCTGCTGGGCCAATTCCCACAGCTGAGCCTCAGGGCAGAACCTCTGAACCTCCAAAGCCTTTCTTGTCCTGACACAGTTGTACCTCCATGAAAAGCACAAATTGTCTTCTCCTGGTGCCCACTGAGGGGCTCAGGGGGCAGCTGCAGGGTGGGGGCAAAGAGGGACATTGTCTTTCCAGCTCCAATGCCACCATGGCTCCCCCAGCACACCTCGACCCCTGCTCCAGGCAGACAGACTTCCCCAAATGTCTGTCCCAGTCCCACGCCTCCAAATCTGTACAGAACCAGGAAAAAAATTCATTTTTCCTCTCCATTTTTTTTCCAACTCCCACAGAGGCTGGATCATCTGTATCCTTCTGTAAGTTAAGATGAAAAAAGAAGAGGCTGAACTTTTAGCTGCTCTGAACGTGAACTGGCAGACACTCAGGAGAGCACAGGGCTAAGAGAAGCCCTGACTCCTGACGCATTTTCCAACCTGAGTTTTATCCCATAGGCCTCCAAAAAACCCCTCAGCCCTCCCCAGATGCATGCAGGGCTTTCAGGGCACATCCTGCAGCATCCAGAGGGCAGCCCAAGGAAAGCTGACTCCTCTCTTCTCCATGCCAGGCAGAGCCCCAGCCCTTTGCGTGCAGTAATGGGAGCAGAAGGTCACCCAGATCTGGGCTGGATGTGAGCTCCCTGGAGCCCTGCAGTGACACACTGAGTCCCCAGGCCACTGCTGACTGTGACAGCACAGGGTCAGCTCTGCTGCTGCTGCTGCCTGGAAAGATGTGGATCCCCAGCTCCCCAGTGCTGCTGCAGTGACCACCACGCTCTGCAGCGGGCAGCTGGGAGGAACCAAAGAGGTCTCATGAAATAAATGGTGTTGGGAGCACCAGGGTATCAAGGCAGGGCTGGCACTGAGAGCTGCTGGGAGCCAGAATGCTCAGAGCCCACCTGAGCTTCCCCCCTGCCACCCCCACAGAGCCCTTTGCTGTCCCTTCAGGGCACCAGAAGGGATTTTGTGCCCTTTCCCAGCCCCAGGGAGCCAGCAGGGCTCTCTCGTGCCTGACACTGCTGTTCTGCAATTAGAGACTGACAGGCTGATTAGCACCCGGGGCTACACTGAGATCACAAAAAGGAACGCCAGCGAAATGTTGTCCTTTTCTACAGGCTCAGTTTTGATACCTTCTGTTGCTGGGGGGGAAAAAAAAAAGGGGAAGAAGGAGACAAAGGAAAGCTCCATTTCAGTCCCTGCCATGGTTTTTTTCCCCAGGAAGATTTCTCATCAGGCTGTGCTCATTTTGGTGGTTGCAGGCAGCTTCCTTTCGTGGCACTCTTGGATTCACTAATGCAGTACCAGGCTGAGGCCAGTGATTATAGATTACATAATTAAGGGCAGCAAGTCTTGATTTAAAGGACCCATAAAAAACAGGAAGAAGAAGGAATTTAAAAGGACAATGCTCATTAAATTTCTCAAATATATATATTTCTCCCTCCACGGAAATTTAATACTCTTGGAAGCTGCCATAGTGGCACCCCATGGGAATCTTTGGTAGAAATATCTAAATATCTACACAAACCAAAGTAATCTGTTTAAATAGCAAGTTCAAACCCATCCAGGCTGATGAGCAAGGATCTGTCCTGTGCCAAGCATGCCCCTGTTGGATCAGGGACCTCCAGAGATCTCCTGCCAGGGAATGGGAACCACATCACCTCCCTCCTGTGAGGAAAAAACTGGGCTGAAAGGGAGGAAAGTGTTGCTGGAGGGCTGGAGAGGAAGCCTCAATTGCTGCAGTGATTTCTGCTTCATTTTGTTCTGATGTGGTTCAAGAGCTGTGTGAAAAGGCATAAAATTGAGCAATTCCAGGTGTGCTGAAGCACAGACCTGTTTTCCATCCCCACATCATCCATACAGGGCATGGGGAGGCTGTGCTGAGTCCTGCCCCTGGGAACAGAACCAAACCCTGCCCAGGAGCAGAGCCCAGTGAGCTGGGCACAGTGGCACAGGTGGCACAGTGGCACATGGTTTCACAGGATCCCTATGGGGGGCAGGAGGCAGGGACCAGGAGCAGAGGGGAAGGCAGGGATGTGCCTCTGAGAGGTGTAAATACAGCCCTGCCCACGCTGGGGCTGGCAAGGACTTGGAAATGATGCTGGGTTTTGTGGAAATCTCTTTTAATCCTGCTCTGTGTGTGTGTGTGGAGCTATTCCCACCAAGCTTTGAGGGCTGGAGCTCCCTCAGAGGGCAGGAACAGGCAAGGGAGAGAGCAGCACAGGCTGCCCAGGATGGGCTCTGCCTGCCCCCTTTGAAGCCAGCCCCTGTGCTGCTTTGCCCTGCTGCCTTTCAGTGCCCCTGGTTTGATCTGAGGGTGTCTCAGTCCCAGCATGGGGAGGATGCTGAGCAGGGGGAATGCAGCTGGAGCATCAGGGAACACTTCAGAACTGAAAGGCACTCGGTGGGAGGCGGTGGAAGCCCCGAATTCTGAGCCATTAGCAGCTCAAAGGACAAAAGGCACTGGAGGACTGGAGTGGGCAGCCCCTCTCTGGGTGTGTTTACACGCTGGGAATTCAGGTTACAAAATAAAGCAGTGAGTCACACGTGGCAGCAGACCAAGGCAGGCTGCTGGGTCAAACCCACATCGCCACAAATTACACAGGCACTCATCTCACAGTGCCTGGGATTATTCCTGATTCCCTGCACTCACTGAGATCAGAATCTTCCCTTAAGATTCTGCTCAGTCATTGCTTGCCTAAAGATGCCAGAGCTGCCAATAATTCCTTAAGGCTTCAGGCCTGGCCAGGCCACCCTTTCCTGGTCCCACTGGAAATTGAAACAATCAGATCCTGCTTGCAGGATTTCTTGGGGAAAACCTCTGGCTTTGGTTAACTCAAGGGTATTTGCAGTTTTCAAATAGTCACCCTGAAATTCACCACCATGGGGCCACTCATGGGATGAATCTTTATCCCTTGGAGGGATAAAAATGATTCCTAAAGCATGGGATTCAGTAAACTCCCTCTGCTTAAAGCAGCTTGGGCATGCCTCTACTTTTCCTATTTGTTTTGGGGTCAGCAGTCCCAACACCACCTCTCCTTGCAAGAAAATGTGCACACATTTTATATACGAGAACACTTCAAATATTCCCTCACTAAGTATTTTTTGTTTGGTGGCGAATTTTTCCTTCTTCTTTAAAAAAATCTTTTTCCGCCATCTCCTCACAAAAATGGGTAAATTTAGAAACAAAAAATGCAACTTCAGAGCAGAGAATCAGCATCATCAGTCTCAAGATGCTGAGGAAAAACAGACATTCCTCCAAATGAAATACTTCCATGTGCTGAAACCATTCAGCCACTGAAATCATTCACGAAGTGGAAACATGGTGGGAATTTGGGATTAGCTCTGCCTTGTGCCCTGCCTGGATTTCTGGTGGGAAAAGACTGAAGTGGTAATTTTTTCTGCCTGGTTTCTGTTTTCTTGTGGTCAGTGCTGTTTTCAGGGGGTCTCAGTGCTGTGCCTGTGCTCTGGAGCCACTGGGATGGACAGAGCAGGTACAGAAAGGTTGGATTAGAGCAGGGGCAGGGCCAGGAAAGCTGGGAATTACAGCTGTGGGTTCCTCTCCCTGCTCAGGGAACTTCCCACAGACTGGACAGGCCTTGTAGCAGCACAGCAGGGACAGCAAACACCAACTGGGAGATATGGTCTTCTCCTCAAACCAGAGATGTCCCTTCCCCACAGCCTGGAGAGGCTGGGGACACACCAGGAGGTCCCTCCTGTACCCCAAAACTGCCCAGGACACAAAGCTCTGAGCCCTCAGGGTGAGGAGCCAACCCCGATGCTCCATGTCCTGGGGACATTCCTGCAGCCACTGAGTGGGATTTGGGGTCTGCAGTGCCTAAGGAACACCTGCACACATCTCAGCACATCCAAGCACTTCTCAAAGATCCAATCTTTTCATTTCTCCCACTCTCTTCCTGCCTTACACTGTGGCTCACTTCTGGGTATTTTGGGTTTCTGTGCATCCTTCTGGCTGTTCCATGGACAGCTGTGGAGTGGGGGCTGGATCTGATGATTCAGAACTGCTTCAGAGGAAGGAATCAAGCACTGAAATCCTGTGCTGGGTCCAGCTCTCATCCTCTACTTTCTCATCAAAACTCTGTGACTCTTCTCTATCCAAAATCCAGAATAAACAGGGCAAGGAGGGTGTTTTCCTCTGACCAGGAGCTGTGCTCCCATCAGATTTCTGAGTGCACCAACAGCAGGCTTTGCTGTGTTATGAGAAGCTGAAGGATGTTGCTGCAATCATGTGCTCAAAATCTGGAATAGCTGAAAAACGCCTGGAAGAATAATTTGGCAAGTTCCTGAGGATAGGATGGAGATAAAGAATGGGTACTGCTAAGCAGAAATGGATTATCAAGAATAGGGCTAAATAAAAATGAATTATCAACTGAGCTAATGGAAGAGAAAAAGGAGCTGCTATTCCATAGATCCTGTGTGGAGGTCACCTTGGCTTCCCTCTCACACATGAATATTCACTGCCTTGGAATGGATCTGTCCTTAGCCAAGATTTATTTACAGCCAGGATCTCAGAGCTCCTCACAAATGACCCCCATTAGCTCATCCCACGGCACACTCCAGGGCTGAGCAGGAGCTGAGGCTCTGTGCCTCCTGCAGAGCACTCTCCTCGTTCTGGAAATGAGTGTGGTGGCAGTGAGAGATGTTCCCGAGCAGTGAAACAATCAGACACATTGTCTGTGCTCCCTGCTCTCCCAGCAGCCACAGCCCCAGCTCTGATTGCTGCATTTATGTGTTTTATTGTGTGTTTTATCACCAGATCCAGGGTTAAGCCCAACCTCCATCACAGCAATGAAACTAAATTCAGCCTGGGAGGACACAGGTGATGCACCTGAATTTCTCTCCCTCTCCTCCCAGCCTCCACAGATCTTTGCCAGAAATAAAGTAATTAAAGGATCAACGCCTCTTTCTCATACACCCATTTACACAGTATGGTCCCAATGACTGGAATGTGGAGTTATTTCAGACTTCACAAGTGAGGAAGGAAAGGCTGCTCCATCACTGATTATCTCCTTGCTGAACACATGGGCTGATGACAACAGCGAGAGGATTTACAAAACCGTTTGTCCTCAATCTGCTGCAAAACCCTATTTATGGATTACTTCCATACAATGATTTTAAAAAAACAGGGACAAAAAGAAAAGGAGAACATAATTTTAGTATGGCTTTTCTTCCAAACACATGGCACAAATGTAGAGACTGAAGGCCTGCTGGTGAGGAATCCTTCTGCTGACTCTGCCTTCCCTGTGCCTCTCAGCTCCTTAATTACACCATCACTACACACAGGGCTGGTTCAGAAATATCTTTAAGTGGGATGTCATTTATAAAATGCAAACAGCATCTCTAACTCCAGTTTAACAGTTTTGCTCCCAGTCATGAAATCACCACCACCAGAAGGATTTTCTTCATTTTCTAAATGTCTTTCCCTTCTTCCTCCCCAATGACACAGCACAGAGGCAGAATGCACACAGAGTTTGCTCCAAACCTCACCCACTACCAGCACTGCAATCACAAAAGTCACTGCAGGTTGCTAGTGATGAAACTGGAACCGGACCCTGGGTTTCCTTAGGGCACCACTAACCTTTAACACCACCCTGAATCACAACTGTGCCTCCTCCACCCCAGGCTTAACCCCAAACTGTGAGAAACGAACTGTGGGCTGTAGGATGATTCAAGAACAGCCTTGCCAGGTTCCCAGGCCAGGTTTACTGTACCTCCCAGTCCAGGACAGAGGCCTGCCACTGAGCTATCTTGTCGATGTTCTCCAGCCTCCGCTTGCGCTCGTTGATCTGGAGGGTGACGTTCCTCATGACGGCGAGGGCAGCGGCCACGTACCTGTAGTCACTGCACACACAGGGAAAGGTGTCAGGGCACTGCACACACAGGGAAAGGTGTCAGGGCACTGCACAGGGTGTCAGGGCACTGCACACACAGGGAAAGGTGTCAGGGGATCTGCACAGGGTGTCAGGGCACTGCACACACAGGGAAAGGTGTCAGGGGATCTGCACAGGGTGTCAGGGCACTGCACACACAGGGAGGTGTCAGGGCACTGCACAGGGTGTCAGGGCACTGCACACACAGGGAAAGGTGTCAGGGCACTGCACACACAGGGAAAGGTGTCAGGGGATCTGCACAGGGTGTCAGGGGTCTGCATAACCAGGGAAAGGGCACTGCACACACAGGGAGGTGTCAGGGCACTGCACACACACAGGGAAAGGTGTCACAGGCCCAGGAAGCTGCCACAACCTCCCCAGCCCAAAGGGACAGAGGAAGGGGTGACCCTCAGTGCTCTGATGGGATTTTTCCATCTGGATTGTCACAACAGAGCAGCTCAATGGAAACTGGAATGGGGAACCCAGTCTGGCCTCTACCAACCCAGCCCTTTAGAGCCTGAAGGTGCCCAGCTGAAGAGCATTCTAAAGGCAGGATGAACACTTTTACAGCCTCTGTCTTTGGGCCCAGATTTTTCTGGTTTTAAAATGACCATTTAGAGAAGGGTTCATTTAGACAAAGATCAGAGCACTTTCCAAGCCACTCCCAGAGCAGTCACCCCAGGGAATTCACTCTCACTGCAGATTTCAGGTCAGCAAATCAAGCAACTCTTTTTTTTTTTTTTTTTTTTTTTTCCCTGCATGGCCCTGTGAGTGCAGTAACACAGAGTGAGAACAGGCTCCTGCCAGGGCCACTGAGGATGATGATCAGTCTTTTCAAAAAGTGATGCTGAAATCAATGCCATTGATTCCTGCCCTGTGCCTGCTTCTCTATTCCAAGGAGCTGTAATGTTCATTTCCACTGGGAAGACAGGCAAGGCCAGCTGCCACACCACCACCACAATGTATTATTAACTTAAGGGCTGCTATTGATTGCTGACTAATGAGAAAAACTGCCATCTTGGGCAGCTGCAGGGGGAATGGCTTTATTGATTATTGCTAAGGGTTGTGCTGGTGACAGCTAAAAGAGGGCTGAATGCTGGGAATTAGATCCCCTCTCCATGTGTTCCCAACAGGATAAATACTAAGAAACAAACACACTGTGATATACAAAAAAATATTTGCTCTTTTGGCATCCTTGCTTGGATGAAATCTTGAGCTGAGTTTTCATTTTTTTCTTTCATTCTTACGTGAAAATTCTAGGTGTGGTTAAAAATAATCCCACAAATTCCAGGACAGCAGAGCTGGGCCTTCAGCAAAATAAAGGAAAAAAGAGGATGGGCTGCCTGATATATCCAGACAGGAAGGGGAGAGAAAGGACCTTAAAGCCCATCCAGCTCCAGCCCCTGCCATGGCTGGGACACCTTCCACTGTCCCAGGGTGCTCCCAGCCCTGTCCAGCCTGGCCTTGGGCACTGCCAGGGCTGGAAGGGATGGTGTTGCACAAGGAGGAACTGCTTGTTCCCCCCTTTGTGTCAGCATCTGTGTGAGGAGGAAAGGAGCTGTGCCAGGAGGACATCAGGGTGGCATCCAGGAGTTCTTTAGGGAAACAGGGAAGCCCCTGTGGCCAGGAAGGTTCTGGAGAGGCAGGGAGAGGTGCAGGGTTTGCAGACAGTCAGTAATGATCTCCCAGCAGTGATGCTGATGCTCAGGAGGGAGGGCACTCCCTGGCAGAGTCTCCTCAGAACGTGTTCCTACATTCCCAGCTCCAGCTCCCTTCTGCTCTGGGAATGCTCAGGATCCCAGGAAGCTGCACTTACGACCTGCCTATATTTAATTCATATTAAGCTGGAGTAGATCTTTAAGAGGTGAACAGATGTGGCTTTGTGAAAAATTCAAATGAAGCAGGCTGCAAGCAGGCAGCAGTTGGAGGGAGGCAGGCTCTGAGCTCTCCTCCATCCTGCCTCCATGCAGAGTGGGACGGTGCCAGCCTTTTATCTTGGGAATGCTAATTCCCTAATTCCAGTGAGAAAACCCCAGCAGTGTTTTCCTGTCACGCTGTAATGAAGAAAAGACTCGGGACTGAACTTTTTGGGCTCCCAGCCCATGTCTGTGGCAGAGCTGGCAAAAAAAAACTTAGAAGAAAAAAACAACAGAAGCAGAGCATTTGGCCACGAGGCAGTAATAGGATCCCATTAACCATGAGATGAAGGTAAATAAATGGTTTGTCAATTCTATTTGGGCTGCAGTGGCCACTTCCCAGTGCTCCATCAGGATCCAATCTAGATCCTTGCCAAGCATCACACTGCTATCTCTGGGGAGTGTGGTCTGATTTCAGCACTGTCCTGACCTGGGGCAGAGCAAATCCACAGCTCTGCAGGTGTGGAGGCAGTGAAAAGGAAGGAAAAGAGGCTCATGTTCCTCTGTTAGATGAAGCTCACATCCCTGCTTGCCCTGTGTTTTCCCATGTTTTGCCTCCCTGCAGGGCTGGGATTTGGCACTGGCTCTGTGCAGCCACAGATTTCTTCCCCGTGCTGTTACAGCTTCAGGGTTACTCCTCCTAATGCAGGGTGAGCAAACCTCACCCTGCCTTCCCTTCCCAGAGCATGGAAGAACAAGAGAAACAGAATGTCCATGGCAATCCAGTGACACAGAGCTCTCAGGCTGAGTCACCCAACTGCTGCTGAACCGCAGGAGAGCTCCCAAGGCTCCTCAGAACATGACTCTGTGTGATTACTTAACAACATGGTGAGTTTAAAACATCCCAAAGGGAACAGGAATGTGCTCCCAAAATAACCCAACCCTGGTGTTATCACACTGCCCACATCCCCTTTGCTATGGCTCCAAAATAACTCACAAAGGGTCATTTTAAACACCCTCCTGTTGGGAAGCCACATCTGAGCTCCCAGGCAGTGCTCTGGGTCCTCACGTGGCTGCTGAGGAGAAAACAGCAGATCCCACAACCTGTGGGATCCCAGAGCTGATGTCTGATACCCAAAGTTCCCATGAGCCCATTCCAAGTTTGATTTGAGCTTTGGAAAAGCAGGAATTGGATCTGAAGCCAAAGGCTTGTCCAAATTGGTGATTTGGGGCATTTGGCTACCCTGCATCACTCAGACAGGGTCAGGTCAATGCAAACCAATGCATCTCTCCTCACACCACACTTCTGCTCTTCTACAGCTGGGCTTGGGAAAAACAAGCCATCAAACACCAGCAGAAGTTTCTGAAACATCTCTGGTCTTTTCTGTTCTCACTTGCTTTTAAATGGGTTTTGGAAAAGGAAAGAAAATTGGCAGGGCAGGAGCAAATCTGCCCTTATTGGGCCTGATTTTTCTTTCACCTTATTTTCACAGAAGTAAATCCCAAGTGGAATCACAGGCCCTGCTCACACTGTCAGGCAGCCAGGCTGATTGTCCTCAGCAGCAGCAAAAGAGAGCCTGGAAATTCTGGGAAGCAATCAAAGTGCAGGTGCTCCTCTGAACCTAAACCCCATAGCAAAATCAGAGATAGGAGGGGCTGAAAAGCTGAGCAGGTTTGGAGCTCTCCCCACACCAGCTCCAGCTGCAGATCCTGGCCCTGTACTCACTGTGTGCCCAGGTTCTTCCTGGGAGCAGGGAAGGAGCCTCTCAGACCACTGAATGCTAATCAGGAATTTTTCCAGTGTAACTGGTAGCATCAGAAAGTACATCCAAGGGTAATTAGTTCACATGTCTGATTAGAACAGAGCTGAGTGTGTCTCCATCGAGAATTGCTGCTTTGAGAAGACTGAACTGTCTGCTGACCCTTTGTCCTGCTCCTGTTTATCCAGGATGTCACAGGGACAAGAGCTGGATAGAAAACCCTGACCCCTGTGTGGGACAGAGAACTGGACAGAAAACCCCAAGCACTACCTGGGAAGGAGCACTGGACAAAAAGCCCCAAGCCCAGTGTGGGAAGGAGCAGTGGACAGAAAACCCCAAGCACTACCTGGGAAGGAGCACTGGACAAAAAGCCCCAAGCCCAGTGTGGGAAGGAGCAGTGGACAAAAACCCCAAGCTCTGTTGGGAAACAGCTCTGGACAGAAAATCCTGAGCCTGGGGGGGGAAGGAGCACTAGACAGGAATCCCCAATCTGTGTTGGGAAGGAGCACTGGACAGAAAATCCTGAGCCCTGGCAGGGAAGGAGCAGTAGACAGAAAGCCCCAAGCCCTTTGGGGAAAGCAGCACTGGATAGAAATCCC